>CBVK0100099058.1:0-28495 GCA_900067695.1 Picea abies
TCTTTGTATTGTTATGCTGCTGAGATTGCTAAGGACTCATTCTTTGGCAATACACTTCACAAGCTGCATTTCATAGAGCTATTCACCCCTCACTTGAGTGAATAAGCTTGGAGTTCTTTAACCCACATTTTCATCTTTTCATTGTAAGGAGAGCAAGCTTTGAGGGCCTCAAGAGCCTTCCATTGGAGAAAGAAGGGACCCAAGTCCCCTTTCTTCTTTGTGACTTTGGATTTCATAAATAGATCAGCTTATACATTGGTGATATTGGTCCATTTGTCTCTATTTTTCAATTTTTTATATGCTCAATGTTTTAATTAGTTTTAGTTTGATTTTTGTTTATAACTTTGTTGTTTTTCTTTCTAACCTTTTACCTTACAACTATCATGCCTAGCAGAGCCCAACTGGGCATGTAATCACTCATTATTTGCTCACCTAGTGGCGAATTGGGTGCAAACAATCACCATTAATGTCAATGATTTCCAAGGTACCCTAGTACATTCCAACGAATGTGAATGGATGATCTGGAGTCGAACATCCATGGAATCATCCAATCAGAGGTCAATGATGCAAACCTACTGTCCAATGTGAGGAGGCCTGCCATTGAGGCATGCAGGTCCCAAAGTACTAACTGGTTTCTAAGCCCGATTCTTGGATAATGTGTTGAGGTCGTCAGGAATAGGCTCGTCGAAGGAGTGCCTTGATTTATCCCCCATCAGCGACACGAAACAGACATAGAGATGTAATTGGTGGATCAAATGCAGATGGACTGACATGGGTTTTGAGGAGATATATTTGGGATGGTTGACTCTAGAGGCAGATACTTCCCTTGAACACTGAGGCACAACAACAAAACATGACATGGACCAAAACTTGATGATGTAGTGGATGTTGTGACTTGCGTTGGGTGATCCAAAGGAGTGAAAGAAACTCAAAGGATTGGCTCAGTGCAGAGGATCAACGGGTTATAATGTATGCAAAAGACAAAGTGCCGTGTTCAAGGGTGACTCTAAGAATTACTTGATAATGTTCTCAAGAGACTGCTTGGCTTGCTTATTTCAATTTTTCCCCCATCCAGATAGATGAGTACCTCTTTTTGATTTAATGAGCTCGAGGAGGATAACACATGCTCGGTATAACTCACCTTCGGTAAGTTCCTCTTCCTTTGTTTAACGAACTGGAAGAAGTAGGGGTTCGATCCCGTATGGGCCTGTCGATGTGTGTTTTAGCGAGTCCAAAGATAGAAAAATCGAAGGTTTTTCAGGATTATAGAGTTTGGAAAAACACTTAAAAGATAACTCTCTCACTTCCTTTTTCGTACAATAGTCTAATGAGACCGAAAAAGAGATAAACTATCTCTCAAAAGACACCCTTTCGAACCTTTTAACGAGTGTGAAAGGAAGCAAGGTCACTCGACAATCTTTTCATATTTAGAGAGTCTGAAAAGGGTTTAAAGATGACTCCAGGGGGGTTCCTTTTTCGTGTATCCATGCGGGTCCAAGAAAGAGATAAAAGTCTACCCGGCGCGTTCTCATATTTTCGAGCTTGAGAACAAACCAAGACTATGCTCCTGAATGTAACAAGGTAAATAATTGATCAGAACTACTAGGAAACCTGCGATGTCAAAACTACAATCCAGAGGTTTAGTGAAGCCATTATATTTTTAGAGAAACCCATAAATGACTATACCTTATAAAAAATGGAAATTTATAAATAGTAATACAATTAAAATTCCATTTACCATTTCATTTTTCACAAGGATTTGTAGTAGTGGAGATTCTCATTTTGGAGGTGGATCTTGTTTCGCTTGATACCGGAGCTATGGTTGACCGTTTCTCTCACCGTTTGGACCAGGTAGATGTTCATCTCCACTTCTTTCAAACACATGGTTTAATATTCATTTTCATAGAAGCATTTAATTTTAAAAATGAAGCCCTAAGTCGCCCCAAAAATATCAAATTGACCTCTTTTACAAGTGATGGGAGCAAGACATTCTTTGTGAAAAAATGTTTTAGAAAGTGATAGCCATCATGCCAACGCCTTAATACCTAATTGGATGGGTCATTTTTGTCAAATAAGCTATGAGAAATTCCTACATATACCCACGCAACCATAATGGAAATCGTTTTCATTTAAAACGTTTTATTGTTGTGTGATGGATGTTGAATGGAAAAGAGAGGGAGTGATGATCATAAAAGAGGGTGTGATATTTTTAAACAATGTGGGCATTAGATTCCATGTTTTTAAATTGCTTTTAAAAATTGCCGAAATTGCCAAAATATTGAAATAATGAAATTCTTTATTTTTTTGTTTTGTAGGTGATTTCAGTGACCATGATCGAGTGGAAAGAATGAGAGCATGAGATTGATGACTTGGTTTCCTTGTGGAGTCCTCGCACATGGGCCACATTGCGAGCTTGTGGCTTACTAAAATTCTTCAAATTGCAAAAAATGAAGAAGGAGATTTTGTTGCTTGAGCACATGATCGGCTTATGGGATGTCACAAAGTAAGGATTTCGGATTGGCACACAGCTTCTAACCATCGAGTTAGAAGAAGTGTATTTCTTGACTGGCCTATAGAAAAGAGGGGTTCTCATATCTTTTTCCGGACAGAGGGCGCTACCTGAGCAAGTGGGCGTGTATCTGGCATGTCATTGCATCCCAAGGGCAAGACTGGTAGGGGGTAGAATCCCTATCAAGGATATCCGAGAGCTACCCCTCTGTTCCATTTTGTTTGCCATCACGAGTGTGACGGGTAGTACTAGCGCACATCTAGCATCAAGATCGGAGGTGGCTTATGGTGTACAATGATTGGAACCAACACTGTTCAACTGGAGTGCCGGGTTCCTTTGGAATGTGAAGGAACAGGTTTCATGTTGCAGGATGGGACATAAACAGTTTGGTTACGGCTCTTTTCTGGTCTCATTTTTCTTAGAGTGCATCCCCCAGATGCAGCCTTAGATAGCACTGGCAGTGCAACCAATGGACGAACCACAGATGGAGAGGTGGACTAGTCTGTCTCCGAGGCTAGTAGCGGAGTCAGAGTTTCGTTTCACCGGTGATTTCTTTTCTTGGCTGCGATGACAGTATCTCTGGATAGAAGACTTCCCGTATGCTCAGGTGGATTTCTGTGGGAGCATGGATTTGATTCTACCCACGGGGGAAGATTGGGATGCGTCAGGTAAGAGACTGAGCAACACCTTGTCTAGTTTTTGTTTTTTTATTTTTTGATGTATATATATTTTTTTGGGTATATAGAAGAGTTTTTAAAAGATGTATCATTTTCAACATGCAGACAAGGGAGCAGTGCGCCCGACCGATATATCGATACCAGGACGTTGTGGGGGTGCTCTGGTTGTAGCAGATCTGGGAGTACCTGTGATAGGTCTTCGGGAGGTTGAAAGAAACCTCCAAGGTCTCACGATGGGAATTCCTCCTCTACGGAGGGGAGAAGTGCCTTTACATCTCCAGAGGAACACTATGGGAGTGCCAGAGAATGTCAATTCTCTATTGAGACGCGTAGTGCACGCAGTGATATGTTACTCGCAACACAATGTAGTGCGGGGAGATTAGAGTCTCTCTGGTGATCGTATTTTTGTATGCCTTGTCAGGCGATGTTGTATGGGTGTAAAGACCCAACATTTTTCTCTTCTACATACTTTTTGATGTAATCAAAACATTTCAGTCACGCCATATATATATATATATATATATACAATTCCGAGTTTTTACAGTGCCAAATGATTTGTACATGATGATGTCTATGATGTGTTTTAATTTACATGTGATGTACAATTTTGCTTTCCTTACATATTATATGTGGGCGAGATACCGATCCATGATGTAATTAGCTAATGAATTGATGCAGGCACGCTCCTCGAGGCACGTCCGCTCACAGGATCTTCTCTTTCCTCGGCCCAAAGAACACTAACCGGTCCTTCTATTTCCCTATCGGGAGATCTACACCCACAGAACTCTTCGCGCGACCCCCTTCTTACTTATCGGGGAATCGGACTTTGTGGTATCGCGAGGTCTATGGTCGAGCGCTGGTGTTTTGAATCTCTGAAACCCGATGGAAGTCAATGCTGACCCTTCCTTTACCCTATCGAGATTTCTCCTATCACGATTTCCCCACTCGCGATATCAAGCAAATGGATTTACCGAACCCCAAACCTTGATGTGTCGATACTCCGATGCACACATGGGTTGACTATTCAATGGTCCCATCCCCTCATCGAGATTTTGGACTTCGTGGAATCGCGAATCCTGATGTCAATGTTTTGGGACTTTACTTTCCCCGAACTCCGATACAGTGTGTCACCTGTCCATGTCACCGACTCCGCTGTGGTCCCCACACTGTCCTTCTACTCATTGGGATTTCATGTATCATAATATCGTGATTCCCGTTGCAATATTTCAAAGTTTCGATCCACGAAACCCCAATATGCGAATCCACGCATAGATCCAACGACCATTGTGGCTCGAATCAATGGTTCTTCCCCTCTTGAGCTTTGAGCCTCTGAACTACTCTACCGTATCTCCCCTGCACCTCTGCTAGATCTGACGGTTCACGGAAATTCACAGATTCTCTTCGAAGAATACCGATCATCCGTTTCTTGCTTGGCAATTCTTGTGAAATGAACTAAGTACTCCTTCAGGAACTCATATACCTGCGCATATCTTACGACGCTTCTTACTCACTCCATGATACAAAATCCCTGTGCTTCTCTTTCAAGGTTTACTCAAAGGTCCTATACCTCCTGAGCTTTGTCAATTCTGAATATTTCAGAAAACCCTCCTGCTCGCACTCCTTGCGGAAAATCTTTCAAACACTCAAATGTTTGAATCCTTTTGACTCTACGCACACCTACAATAGCAGTCCTTCAATGCTTCACTCAGATTCACAACTAAGACTTTCCTTAGCCTGCACACTCCTTGCACGGCTCCTATAACCCAATTTCACTTCTGGGTGAACGAGAACAAGAGTTAAACTATCCGGGCCTTCTGTCAACGCACTCCTCGCAGGAATCTTTGCTCAGATAGAGAAACAATTGAAACTCATTCCCTCTTCCTCTCAAACTTCACTTAGAACATGAAATCATCTACACAACATATCAAAGAAAATGTATAATAGGAAGGCAAACATTCATGAGCATATCACTCAGCATCAATACACAAAGAACAGACACAAAACCATGAATTTGAATCAACTCTTTCTATTAATTCAAATGCCTGTACATGGGTGTTCTTACACAGCTCTCTGCATGCTCTTCTTCTCAATGCCCAGAATTATTTTACAATGCACAATGAGGGTGTCTATATCCCATTTCCCTCTTTACTTCTAAAACTATCTAATCTAATATTAAAATCCTATCTACCTGCATTAACTATATTAAATGTCGTCTATCTACTAAGGATGAGAGCGTATGGCTCAAGGTCCCGATTACATTTACAAGTGCACTTCATTGAATCTCCTCATTAATGTTCATGCAACAGTTTCAAGGTGTTTTAAAAAATTTGTGTTGGCTTGTCCAGTTGTCCACTTGCATTCCATGCTGGCTCACTTGAACTGGGAGATGCTCTTGCATCATACTCCCTCACTTGAAAATTTTCATGGGCTCCTGTCCATGAGCTCCTGCACGGTATGTCCATGCTTCTGTATATCTGCTTCATTCTCCTAGCTGGCATCTTCCATTACATGGTTCTTCCATTTGACCAGATACTCAAAGTATTCTTTCCTCCTGATCCTCTTACCCACTTTCTTGTCCAGTATGCACTCCATCTGTGGCTTCTCTGCAACTGGCATCTGCTTTTGCCACTAAACCTCTAACTTTTGATCACTTGTTCCTGCTTCCTCATATTTGTATGGGTATAAATCTGAGACATTGAATATCGGAGAAATTCTGATCCCATTAGGTAATTCAATCTCATAAGCATTTTCTCCCATTTTCTTCAAGACCTTGCATGGCCCGATTTTCTTCATCTTCATCTTATTATATGTTCCACTCGGGAACCATTCCTTCCTCAAATGTGCAAGAACCAGATCACCAACCTCAAACTGAAGTTGTCTTCTATGCTGATTTGCTCTGCGTTTATATTCTTAGCTTGATTTCAGCAGTCACTCCTTCACCTGGCTGTGAAGTTCTTTCATTGCCTCTACGAAATCTTCCGCACTAGCGCTCCTAGTTGCAGTCTGTTCTGAATCCCTCAGTTCAGAAATTCCTCTCGGTTGCATGCCATAAACAATCTAAAATGGACTTTTCCCTGTACTCCTATTCACTAAGTCGTTATACGCAAACTCTGCTTGTAGTAATATGTGGTCCCAACTGCTGTGGTGCTCTGTCACCAAGATTCTCAACAAATCTCCTAGACTTTTGTTTACCACTTCTGTCTGTCCATCCATCTGAGGATGATAAGCTGAAATAAACAACAAGTTAGTTCCCAGCTTCTTCCACAAGGTTCTCCAGAAATTCCCTATGAACTTCGTATCTCTTTCTGAAACTATGCTCCTTGGTAAGCCATGAAGTCGAATGACTTCTTTAAAAAAAAGGTTCGCGATGTGAGTCGCGTCACTGGTTTTCTGACATGGAATGAAGTGTGCCGTTTTGGAAAATCTATCCACCACCACAAAGATTGAATCACAAACTCTTTGTGTTCTTGGCAACCCCAATACAAAATCCATGCTAATCGCATCCCACGACCTCTCTGGTATGGGCAATGGTTGATAAAAACCTGCATTCTGCTTCCTCCCCTTTGAATGCTAGCAAATCCTGCATCTGTCCACAAATATATTTACCTATGATCGCATCCCTGGCCAAAAGCATGACACGCTCAGCTTTGCAAATGTCTTTTCATGACCGAAGTGTCTGACCAATCCTCCACTGTGTTTCTCCTTCAGCAAGTTCTCCCTCATGGAGCAATTCAGAATACATAGTTGATTTCCCTTAAACAACAATCCTTCCTGGATCATGTATTCATCCCATTGGCTTCTATCTCTGAGAACTGGATTCTCAGTTGCTTCATACTCTTCCTTGAATTCTGGATCATCTACATACATGTCTCTGAGATCCTCAAAACCTAATGTTTTGACTTTGAATTCCTGCAACAGTAAACACTTCCTGCTCAAAGCGTTAGCAACTTTGTTAGTAGTACCAGAAATATGTTTAATCACAAATGTAAAGTTCTGCATGTATTCAACCCACTTAACATGCCTTTGATTCAACTTCTCCTATTGAGTCACAAACTGTAAGGCATGATTATCACTATATAAAACAAATTCCTTTGGAATCAAATAGTGCCTCCACTTTTTAAATGCCTGAATGATGGCATAAAATTCCTTGTCATATGTGGAGTACTTTACTTTCGCCTCATTCAGCTTCTTGCTGAAATATGCAATTGGCCTGTCATCTTCACTCAAGACTGCCCCGATTGCAAATCTGCTTGCATCGCATTTCACTTGAAATGTTTTTTGAAAATCCGGCAACACCAAAACTGGTCATTCTGTGATCTTCCTCTTCAATAAATTGAAGCTCTTTTCAGCCTCTTCAGTCCAGTGAAAAGATTTATGTCTTTTCTTCACTGTATCCATCATTGTTGCATTGATTCCACTGAAATTCCTAATGAACTTTCGGTAGAAACTAGCCAACCCGTGAAAACTTCTCACCTCAAATATGTTCCTCGGTGATGGCCAATTTTTGATTACCTCCACTTTATCTGGATCCATCCTCAACTCATTTTCCGAAATAACAAATCCCAAATAAATGAGCTCTGTCTTCATGAATGAGGATTTATGCATATTAATCAACAACTTCTCCTTCTGCAATTTATGCATCACTGTAGCAAAATGCTTTAGATGATCCGTTGTCGTTTTACTGAAAAATAGTATGTCATCCAAATACACAATGACAAACTTCTCGATGAACTCCTTCAGGACTTTTTTCATCAACCTCATGAAGGTACTTGGCGCATTTGTTAAGACAAACGACATAACAAGCCATTCATACAGCCCTTCATTTGTTTTGAATGTTGTTTTCCATTCATCACCTCCTCTCATGCGAATCTGATGATATCTGCTTTTCAAATCGATCTTTGAAAAATACTTTGCTCCACTTAAGCAATCCATTAAATCATCCATTCTCGACAATGGAAATCTGTACCTAATAGTTATTTTTTGATCGCCCTTGAGTCGGTACACATCGTCCAGCCTCCGTCTTTCTTCGGATTGAGTACTGTTGGAACAACACATGGAATCAAGCTTTCCCTAACTAAACCTTTGTCCAACAACTCCTGGACTTGTCTTTTGACCTCTTCATTCTATTGCGGTGTCAATCTGTACGCGACTTTATTTGGAAAACTGGCTCCTAGTATGAGATCAATATGATGACTCACACTCCTCATCGATGGCAACGAATGAGGTAATTCGTCCACTACAATGTCAGCGAACTCTTTCAGCAGCTCCTGAACTTCTTCTGGAAAATCATCCACTCTTGTGCTAGACAGAACAATCCTCAATTTTCTGACCACAAAGAATTGTGGATCCTCCTTCTTCTTAACCTCAGTAAGAAGTTCCTTCCCACTCATGAGAAGTACTGTGTTGCTTACCTCCGACTTCACTTCCTTATCTTTGATTGGAAGCAACATATGTGTCCTCCCACCTTTCTCTAGGGTGTATGTGTTCATTCACCCATAAGGAATCACATTCCTATCATATTGCCATGGTCTACCCAGCAATAGATGACAAACATCCATAGGAATAACATCACAGAGTATCTTATCATTATACCCTCCTATCTTAAATTCAACTAAACACTGTTTAGTGACATTTACCTGATGTCATTTTTGTAGCCACAAAACTTTGTATGGGCTTGGGTGATCATCCATCTCCAGCTCCAGCTTTTCTACCATCTCTGTAGATACGAGATTATCCATGCTACCACTATCTACAATGACCTTGCATACCCTGTCGTTGGTCTTGCAAGCAGTCCTGAAAATTCTGGTCCTTTGGACTGAACTCTCCACCTCCTTCTCAGGTGTCAAAAGGACTTTTTGCATCATGAGCGATCTTCTGCCTTCAACATCTTCAGCCTCAACATCCCGCCTTTGCACTTCGGTGATGTGAGATTCTCTAGTTTCTTTCTTTTTCTCTGGACACTCGAATGACTTGTGCCCATTTTTCCCACATGTGAAACATGTGATTACTCCACCTCTTCCTCTTCCTCTGCCTCTAGTACGAGGAAAAGTGTTGTTGTTAGCATAATCTCCTCTCTGCTCATTATGTTGTCCTCTTTGCTCAGCGTGTTTCCCTCGCTGTGAACTTCCACCTCTCTTTACTTGAGTCTGAGGTTTCTTCCAATCTTCCTTAGGCTTCTGATATTTCTCTTGAGCAACCGATTTGCCTCTAGGCTGACTTCTGCCTCGGCCCCTCTGACTCTACTTTCGACTCAGCTTCTCTTCAGCTTTCAGAGCCATTTGATAAGAATCCTCCACAGTCTGGATGGTTACCATTCTCATTTCATCCTAAATGCCATATCTCAGACCATTCATATATTTGGAAACTTTCTCATCATTGCTCTCCCAATGACCTACTCTAATGTTTAGTCTGTAGAATTCCTCAGTGTATTCTTTCACTGTCATCAGCTTCTTCTTAGGTTCTGCATCCTCCTGAATAGAGTAATTTGATAGTCCCTGGGGATGAATTTCGCCTTCATTTTCACAATCATCCTATCCTAGATTTTGATCTTTTGCTTGCCCTTGCAGTGTCTATCAGCTTGTAGTTCATCCCACCACAATGATGCATGTCCTCTCAATCTAGTGACAGCATGCCTGACCTTCTTGTCTTCTTCGACATCTTCGTAGTCGAAGTATGTGTCAAGAGCTCTAATCTAGTCTAGAAGCTCTTCTGCATCCAAGTTTCCTTCATAAACTGGAATGTCCATCTTTGATTTTTCACCCATCCTTGCAATAGCTTTGATCAAACGCTCGTTTAATGCATCTTTGGCTACAACTTTTTCCTCACGTTCAGCCTCAACTTCACTCTTGGAATCACTCAGATCCCCTGCACTGGCTGTGCATCTTTGCGTTGTCTCCATATCTTCGAGTCTAGCTCATAGATCATGCATTTGTCTCTCTATGGCTGGATCTTCCATCTTCCTACCTCTTCATCATGGAATTTCCCTATCCTATGGATCGGGTGACTGTCTATCTCTTCTCGGCGATGTGGTGAATTCTCCTCTTCCCTGCTACAAAAAGCAAAGAAGCTTTTCTAGGCTCTGATACCACTTTTGATGCAGGCGTGCTCCTTAGGGAACATCTACTCACAGGATCTTCTCCTTCCTCAGCCTGAAGAACACTAACCGGTCCTTCTATTTCCCTATCGGGAGATCTACACCCACATAACTCTTCATGCGACCCCCTTCTTACTTATTGGGGAATCGAACTTCGTGGTATTGCGAGGTCTATGGTCGAGCGCTGGTGTTTCGAATCTCTGAAACCCGATGAAAGTCAATGCTGACCCTTCCTTTACCCTGTCGGGATTTCTCCTATCGTGATTTCACCACTCGTGATATCAAGCAAATGGATTTACCAAACCCCGAACCCTGATGTGCCGATACTCTGATGCACACGTGGGTTGACTATTCAATGGTCCCATCCCCTCGTCGAGATTTCAGACTTTGCGGAATCGCGAATCCTGATGTCAATTTTTCAGGACTTTACTTTCCCCAAACTCCGATACAGTGTGTCACCTGTCCATGTCATCGACTCCACTGTGGCCCCCACACTGTCCTTCTACTCATCGGGATTTCACGTATCGCAATATCGTGATTCCCGTTGCAATATTTCGAAGTTTCGATCCACGAAACCCTGATATGCGAATCCACGCATAGATCCAATGGCCCTTGTGGTTCGGATCAATGGTTCTGCCCCTCCTAATCTTTGAGCCTCTGAAATACTCTATCGTATCTCCCCTGCACCTCTGCTAGATCTGACGGCTGATGGAAATTCGTGTATTCTCTTCAGAGAATACCGACCGTCTGTTCCTTTCTTGGCGATTCCTGCGAAATGAACTAAGTACTCCTTCAGGAACTCGTCTACCTGCACGTAGCTTACAACGCTTCTTACACAATCCACGGTAAAAAATCCCCATGCTTCTCTTTCAAGGTTTACTCAAAGGTCCTATACCTCCTGAGCTTTGTCAATTATGAATATTTCAGAAAACCCTCCTGCTCGCACTCCTTGTGGAAAATCTTTGAAACACTCAAATGTTTGAATCCTTTTGACTCTGTGCACACCTACAGCAGTAGTCCTTCAATGCTTCACTCAGATTCACAACTGAGACTTTCGTTATCCTGTGCACTCCTTGCATAGCTCCTATAACCCGATTTTACTTCTGGGTGAACGAGAACAAGAGTTAAACTATCTGGGCCTTCTGTCAACGCACTCCTTGCGGATGACTTCAACTGCACTCCTTGCAGGAATCTTTTCTCAGATAGAGAAACAATTGAAACTCATTCCCTCTTCCTCTTAGACTTCACTTAGAAGATGAAATCATATACACAGCATATCAAAGCAAATGTATAATAGGAAGGCAAACATTCATGAGCATATCACTCAACATCAATACACAGAGAACAGACACAAAACCATGAATTTGAATCAACTCTTTCTATTAATTCAAATGCCTGTACATGGGTGTTCTTACACAGCTCTCTGCATGCTCTTCTTCTCAATGCCCAGAATTATTTTACAATGCACAATGAGGGCGTCTATATCTCGTTTCCCTCTTTACTTCTAAAACTGTCTAATCTAATATTAAAATCCTATCTACCTACATTAACTATATTAAATGCCATCTATCTACTAATGACGAGAGCGTATGGCTCAAGGTCCTGATTACATTTACAAGTGCACTTCATTGAATCTCCTCATTAATGTTCGCGCAACAGTTTCAAGGTGTCTTCAAAAATTTGTGTTGGCTTGTCCAGCTGTTCACTTGCATTCCGCGCTGGCTCGCTTGAACTGGGAGATGCTCCTGCATCACGAATCTGAAACACTATTGAGGTCTCTTGGAATGTGTCTGTATTCAATGTAATCAAACATTCATTCAATATGGTGAACTTGTAGGTGGAGACGTAGCAGGATAGGATTACAGATAGCATAGATACGGTTGAGTTGATAGACCACGAGTTGGGAGTCTAAGTAAACAATGATATGAGAGATACCTAGGGAGGAGGCTTGGGTCAACAGTCTGATGACAGTGTGATATTCTGCCATGTTATTGGTTACTGGTCCTAAGAAGATACCTCCTGAACTCATCACCTCGTCAAATTGGTAAATGACCCATTTTGCCAAAGCAATGTTCTGGGTATGTCGACTAGCGCCATCCGTAAACCCAAAAAAGATAGGAAAGGAAGACGTCATATGTACATGAAAACACAAGCACAAAAATGAGTGGCAAAGGTAAAGACTCGAGCACATGAAAGAAATAGACACACAAAACTAAAATACAATAATGTACAAAGTACAGATGCTAGGTGATCTAGGCATAGTACCTTTTAAGGTAAAGCCCATTCCGGGGCTCTCCTAGGGAGATTCCATCATAATCTACTAATTTGTAGGCGCCTCTATGTAGAACACGTTTCATGATGTAAGGGCCGTGCCACATGTGTTCTAACTTACTTGCCCCCAATTTATCATGAGCTTTGTCATGGACAAGGACTAAGTCTCCTTCTGCAAAACTCTGAGGATGGAAGGATTTGTTGTATTGATTTTTAATTCGTTTCTGATGTGTCTCGTTAACGAGAGCGACATCATGACATGTCTCATCTAATTTGGATAGATATAAGAAGTGTTCTTCTTTAGCAGAAGTATGGGGTAGGAGTTCTACTTTAAGTTTGAGAGATGGAATCTCACACTCGATTGGTAGAATGGCTTCGATGCCATACACCAACTGGAAAGGAGTAAATCCAGTTGTTGTTTTCACGGAAGTACAATAAGCCCAGAGAGAGGAGAAACGTTGTAGATGCCATGATGTCTTGTTTTCCCCTACCATGCGTTGAATCATGGTTTTTAGGACTTTGTTGATGGCCTCAACTTGTCCGCTGGCTTGAGGATAGTACGGGGATGAGTTTTCATGGCGAAAACCCAATTTGACATGCAATTCGCTCATCATCTGGTTCTTGAAGTGTGTAATGTGATCAGTGACAATGGCTCGTGGTACACCAAAATGAGTTATGATATGGTTAAAGAGGAATAGAGTTGCGGTATGACCATCGTTCAGGAAGGTAGGCATAGCCTCAGCCCATTTGGTAAAGTAGTTGATGGTGACGATTATATAACTGTGCCCCCCGGCTGAGGTAGGCTTACACTGCATGAAATCGATACCCCACTTGGCGAAGGGGCCGATGGAGATAATGGGGTGCAGTGTAGTAGGGTGGGTGTGTGCCTTCTTTTTAAATACTTGGCAGGGTGGGCATTGTTTGACTGCCTCAATACAATCTTTGAAAATCGAGGGCCAAAAGTAGCCGGCACGTAGGATTTTTTGGGCTGTGGCCATCCCAGAAAGGTGACTGCCACAGGCGCCAAGGTGACAATCATTTAGAATGCGTTCAGCCTCCTCATGAACCAGACATTGTTGAAGGATAGTGTCAATACCCCAGCGATACAAAGTGTCACTGAAAATGAGATAACGATGAGAATGGTGGCACGTCGACGCTCTTCACGGGAAATGTTAGGCTGAAAACGTTGGGTTTGAAGGTAAAGGAGGATGTCTCCATACCAAGGATCAGAGGTGATGATGAGGAAAAGAGATTCATCAGGGAGAGAATCTCTAGGTTTGATGTCTTCATCGGCACGAGGGAGAGCACAGATGAGCTCTGCAAACACCAGGGAATTTTTGGCTTTGGACTTCATAAATTCAAGATCGAATTCCTAAAGGATGACGATCCATTTAGAATATCTGCCCCCAATTACTTGACGTGTCAAGATGTGGTACATGGGGTTGGATTCCACAATCACCATGGTGGTGCACAATAATATGTAATGGTGGAATCTCTGAACAGCAATCACGGCTGCTAGAGCCAGTTTCTCGACATGTGAATATCTAAGTTCAAGTCCAGATAGACTCTTGCTCAGATAATAGATCACATGTTTCCCACTGTTGGGGTCCTCCTGAACTAAAACCATCGCAATAGTGGAAGTGGAGGCGGCTAAGTAAAGGATATAGTCCTTTGTATACTCTGGGGGATGTAACAAAGGTGTGTGGGTCAAGGCATGCTTGAGAGCATCAAATGACCATTGAGCAGTGTCATCCCAAATGAAAGGGGTGTTTTTCTGCAGTAACCGCATGAATCCTTTAGTTATCTTAGCGTAGTTGCAAATGAAACGACGAAGGAAGTTTGCTTTGCCTTGCAAACTTTGGAGTTGGGTTAAATTGGTAGGTGGGGGTAAGGCTAGAATGGCCTTAATCTTTGAGGGATCCACCCTAATCCCGTATTTAGGGATCAACCGAGGAGGCGACTGGATTTGAAAACAAAAATAAACTTATGTGGGTTCAAGAGAATACGGTAGAACCGACATCGAAGAAAAATAGCCCGTAAGTGATCAATGTGATTGAATCGATTGGATGAGTGGGTAGGTAAATCGTCGAGGTAAGGCTCTGCAATATGCTTGATATCATGGAAAGCATACGACATGGCCCTCTGGAAAGTAGCACCAGCATTTTTGAGGCCAAAAGGTAGCTTTCGATAGGCGAAAGTTTCCCATGGGTAGATAAAGGATGTCTTATGTTGATCAGCAGGTAAGATTTCAATCTGGTTATACCCAGAGAATCCATCCATGAAAGAGAAGATTACGCTCCCAGCACAATTATCAATGATTTGGTCGATGAAGGGTGTAGGGTAGTTGTCCTTGGGACAAGCTTTGTTGAGATCTCAATAGTCAACACAAACAAGGATGGTTCCTTGTTTTTTGGCAACCAGAACAAGGTTGGAGACCCATTCTGTCAAAGGGACAGGATAGATAAAGCTAGATTTTAGAAGTTTCTTGACTTCTGCATTTATAGCTGCAATTTTCTTGGGATGAACTGGGCAAATCTTTTGTCGAACAGGTTTCATGCCAGGGTAAGTCTTGATTTCATGTACGACGATTTAAGGGTCGATCCCTGGCATTTCCTCATAGCTCCAAGCGAAGACATCGCGGAATTCTTTAAACAAAGCAGTGTAAGAGACCACTTCTTTGGGTGTGCAATTAGCACCAAGGTTAATGTTTTCCATGAAACCTTCTTTGATCAAAATATCAATAATGATCATAGTAGAGATGTTACCCATATTCCCCTCAGAGAGAGTATCTTGTGTGAGGATAGGAGATTGCGGAGCATTGGTAACATCGGGAGGGAAGACAGAGTGTATGTCTTGGTGAATTTCTTCCAAAGGTGGAAGAAAAGAGGATTGATTATGGTTATCATCCCAAGGTATATCATCAATACTAAGCATTTCCATAATAGATTCGTCAGAAGGAAAAATTTGGGAAATGTAATCGACGACAGACGATAGGGAATCCAACCATGAGGGCACCGAGTAGGCATCAGGTGCCAATAAATGTGGGTTTTTCAGAGAGGGAGAGGCATATTGAATAGTTACGTATGCGGCCTTGGCTGAGATAAGTGGCATAGTGTCACTGAGCACATCAAATTCCAAAGGACTAGGTACAATCCAAGGATCAGATGATTCCAAGGATTGATAAGGCATAGTTGAGATCATATTGACGGTGGCAATATGATGCGCGGTAGGTGGAAGTGGTGTAGGGAAGGTACCCATGAGGCTAGAATATTTCAATAAGCCAACACCAATGCTTTCATACGTAACTGGGTGGTCTCCCGAAAAGGGAATGTTGTTGGTGGCAGGGACATGAGCGTCGGGTGTACAGAAATCGAGTTGATCGATAGTGACAATTTTGCCTTCATGGGGGGATTGTACACATCGAAACACCAATGAGGTGACGACAATCATAGCATAGAACCAAATTATTCCAAGGAGTAGGTTGTAATTGAGGGGGGCATCGACCACCTCGACATCAATGATAACAGTTTTGCCGTCCAACTAAACGGCTAAGGATTGTAACAGTCCGTGAGGATGAAAGCCTCGTCCATCGAAAGCGCGTAACATCGTAGGGGATTTGTTAAGGGCAGGTGATTTTAAGCCTTTCCAACAAGCTAAAGACATGACACAAGTAGAGGCTCCCTCATCCAAGAGAGTTCGGTGGATTTGTTGATTGTGAACAACAACATCGATTTGAAAAGCTAGTTGGTGGGAGAGTCGTGGTTGATGATCATCTAGATTAAACATGAGGTTGTTAGATGACTCCAGGTTGAAAGCACTGATAGAAGCTAAGAGCATTCTACGTTCGTTGGGAAAATGTTGTAGAACTTCCAAAGTAGACATAGCACACGGTGCTTGAGCCAAATCTTCAACAATGTTGTAGTTTTGGGCAGCCCGTGAACTAGGATTGAAGGTAGATTTCTGGATAGTGCTCTTAGGAGGGCGTAAAATGGAGTCAAATGAAGGTTTCTCAATCTGAAGTGGCCCAGATGGAGGGCTAGCAGATGGAGGACTAACGGAAGATGGTAATGGGTCCGGTACAAAACCATTAGTGGTATTTGGCTTATCAGGTTTAACTGGCATGTCGTATGTCACAATGCGAGTGGTCAGATTAATCCCATTAAACATGTAAATGTGGGATCTTGTCGAGGCCTCATCATGGGATTGGTTGGAACTGCCCCCTACAGTGGGGGTTTGAGCAACCAAAGATTGTTGTTGCGGAAAAGGCTGAGTGAACACAGCGGGTTGTGAATTTCCCTTGAAAGGCTTGGCCACTTCACAGCGATGTGGACATTCTCGAGTGTAGTGATCATCACCACAAATGAGACATGGGAATTTTATTTTTTGTTGTGGTTGTTTTCCGACAGCAGGGGTTTTCGGTTGATTTTTTGGTTGTTCGTTGTTATTTTTTTTCTTTCGTTTATTTCTCACTTTCTTCTTTCCCCTGAGTTGTTTTGAAGGGGTTGATTGGACTGCATTCACCTCAGAGACCTGAGTTTGAGGGGGGGTAGAAGAGGGTGTAGTCAGACTGGGAGCAGCCTTCGAAGTGGGCCGCTGAGCTGTTCTAGTCGACTAGGAAGTAGATTAGGTTTTGACGGAGCCAATAACTCCATCCGCGTGCGAGGCAGACGATGGTTTGGATGGATTATTAGTGGCATGGGTAGCGTTTGGTATCAACTCGTACAGAGTACCAAACTTTGAATAGACCAAGTCTAAGTACTGAGCTGATGCAATAGATTCTTCTTTGGTGACTACACCACCCATGGCAACATCACGAGTGATATGGGGTAACAATGATTTAGTGAACCATTCCGCTAATAATTGGTCAGGAATGACCGCTTTGATTATCCTTTGTCGTCGTCTCCATTCATGAATATGATCGGAGATGTGTACGGAGGTTTTCTGACGAAGGGAGGTTAATATTTTAGTACCCGTCTCGTATCGAATGGGTAGTTGGAAGTGTGTGAGGAAGGACATGGTGAGGGAGTTGAAATCATGAAAAGAGGCACGTGGTAATTCAATATACCATTTTGCTGTGGAACCTGTAAGTGTTCGTTGGAAAAGACATAAACGTGTAGAATCGTCCGTGAGGGAGTTGGATGAACACCACAAATGGAAAGTCATCACGTGGTTGTTTGGGTGTTCTCCAGAATTTTTGTCGAATTTTGGAATATCAGAAGGAAGTTTAGTTGGAATGGTTGGCCAAACCGAAGAATGATAAATAGGGTCATTCATTAACCGAGACAAGTCTGGAAGGTCCAGGGTTGCTAGAAAAGGTAGTTTTTGGTTAACCTATGGGTAATACTGGTGTGGCATGGGGACACCAGTAGGGCCATACACTGGGTTATGTGGATAATTGTAACTAGTGGGCCCTCTTGTATGAGGTTGGTGTTGACTAGGGTACACAAGATTTGAGGTGTTTTGAGAAACATGTGTGAGTAGAGGATAACCGGATGGGTTTTGAGGATTATAAGCTGCATTTGGCATTTGTCCATAAGGGGGTTGTTGTAGAGCTTGAGAATTGTGTCCTGCCGAGAACTGTGGGTTTCCTGGGAAAGGGATATTCCACGGATTAGGTGTGGCAGAAACATTTTGTCCATACGGTTGATGGTAGGCTCCGGATTGAGGCTACCCCCCAGCATGGGGGTGCCCCCCAAATGGAAGTTGTCCTCCGGTGGGAGGATGCCCCCCAGCTTGAGGTAGAGTTCCCAGAATTTGAGAACCAGATGTAAATGATTGACCGGTACCGCTGAATGGGTTAAGACCACCAAGATCGGTCCCTCCAAGTTGTTGGATAGGTATGGAACTTCCTGCAATGACTTGGGTAGTAGTGGCAATGGTAAATTTCAATGATCTGTACCCAAAAGGGAGTGATGATGTAGGTCTTGGTGTTATTAGTGTGCCAATAGCAGCTTGGCTAACCACTGCATTACAGGCAGGAATAGTTAGAATGTGAGGGACCATTGTAGAATGGGCCATCTGGAGAGAAAAAGTAGGCCTTGGGCCAATGGACGATGTGTTCAGACCAATGGATGGTGTGGCCGTAAAAATGGTGGTACTGGTAAAATGGTTTAGGGGTACGATGTAGGTGATAGGTGCATCAACAACCATCCTCGTTCCATAAAGATCCTGCACCATGCGCGACGGGCTTCAAACAATGTCTGCGGTCGAAAAGGGGTCATCGGCTAAAGGGTTTGAACGAGACCTAGCTGGAATGTCAGAAGGATTGATGATGACAAATTAACCAACTGAATTTAGTTGGAGGACACATTGTTCATATCCCTCCGGAATGCGGAAAGCTTCTGGAGACTCTAAAACAATTCAAAAATTCTCTAAAGGAGTGGGAACTTCTTCTTTGGAAGTTGTAGTATCTTGAACCTCACTCTGTTGAGGAGATTCCTTCGTAGAATGAGGGGGTAAAGGGGTATTCCCTTCCATATTTTCTAGAGGAAGTCCCTGTAGCCTCCGCGAATGGCGTGGAGGGTTGATGTTGGCGAAAAAGAGTCGGCAAAAAAGATCTATGGCCAACTACTAAAAATAAACAACATATGCTAATAGAATATAAGAATCAAAACCAAGAAAATAGGGCCTTCTCTCGATGATCGTACTAGTTGGTGATGAAATCCAACGCTGCGTGATCAAGTCAAGAAGGGGCAGGGATATGGTGGAACAGTTACAATGGTGACCTGCTTAATGAACTTATGCCTTGGTGCAAGCTTCCACGCAGTAATTGTGGATTTACCCTCCAAGGAGCCCGAGTGAGTTTGACCAATGTCTGTTCCAGGTATAGTGAGACTTCCTTTCACTGTCACCTTGTGTATGACCCTAAATATTATGGCCACTATGGTTACCAATTCGCAGTCAGCCCCTAGGCGGGTACAGTCGACAATCCGATCTGAACCTACGGGCAGGGTATCTAGCCCGAAATCAACTTGAAAGGCTTCCACGCAGTAATTGTGGATTTACCTTTAAGCAATCCCCATAATACGATCTAACCACTACAATCAGTCAAACCACAGAGGTATAGTCTCCGTAGCTCTCCCGAATGCGACCTCGTGCGTAACCCCTGTGTGAGAGGGGGATCCCAAGTAGACTTCTATGATAATTGGATTTGACTCTCCCTAACTCAGGATGCTAATGTTTGTTTCATAAAATTTGGAGAGTTATGCTCACATCCTAATCCAAAGTACTAAGCCTAGTCTACTATTGGTGGAGGATCCTAGAAAAGAAAATGTTCTAAATAATTTTTAATTAGCGTTCATTTTACAGCTATTCTTTACTCAAAAAGGGGTGCATGGAAGTGAAATGGATGGAATTATGACTCAATCCCAAAAATGCATCAAAGATGATAAGCAGTCATTTCTTTTCGATGAACATCTATCTAAGGGAGAGACAGAGTTCTTTTCACTAACAAGCACTAATAAGGAATGTCCTCAAACAAATTTTCTTCAAATCAAATCTGATGTGGTGCTAAAACTTTTGAAATACCTTCTAATACGCAAAATCAATCATGAAGATGTCTCTTTATTGTTTGTATGTGAATAATGATGAATTCAAAACAATTCTCATCTTGCTAATTATCTTTTTGGATCAATGAAAATTAGATCAACACAAGCAGGAATCGTACAAACAATACACCCTCTCGTTGTGATCAAAACAAGAAGCGAAAGAAAATAAAAAATCAAGAACTTCACACCAAAATAAATGTCGAAGAACAATGATCTTAACTAAAATCAAATGAAAAGATCTGTAGGCCTCTGATGACCTTCACCAGAGTTTTTTGCTCAGTCAAAAAGGAGAGAAAGACAATGCATGGTTTTCAAAACTCCAAATAGTAGAAAAACTCAAAAACAATAGTGAAGAAGGCTACAAAATATAAACAACAAGGTGTTTTTTCTTCAAAAAGAAAGATGTCAAAGTTGAAAAGGAAAAAGCATTGACTCACAGGGAGACTCAACAAGTGGAACCCAGAGGTAAAACCCTGAAAAGAGCAATTCTGGAAAGTTTTTTGGCGAAAAGAGAGCTAGCGCTCTATTGTAAAGGGAAAGGAGAATTATATAACTCTGTGTAAGGCACTCAGGGAGCGCTGGCACTCTATTAACACAGGTACAGGGGCACCAGGTTCAAAAAGCTCCTAAAAATGTCAAAAAATCCAAAAATTGCAATCTAGTCTCATCAATCAAGCTAAGGGTGATGGGGTAGGGAGTCAATCAACTCATGAAATTAGTCAAAAAGGGGTGAACCAGGTCTGAAAATAATCAAGGGGTAATACAAGCTCTATGAGGAGAAATCAAAACAAAAAGTTTCAATTTGAGGACTCCCCAGTGGAGTCGTCGGTTTCTGTTGTAGGAAAATCTCCCTGCGGACAGGTAGATTGCCTCAAAGAGCTACACCCTAAACTCTAAGAAAGAAAGTGATTAATGTGGACACTGAATTCCTTTCAAATCTATACAAAATAATGCATGAGGAGGAAGGAGAACATAAGTACCTCTTTATTGACGTTTTTCCCTGCATGCTCCAAGTTGAGCTCCAATATTTCTCTCCTCGATGAGTCCTGTAGACAAAAAAAGTACGACCACTTCCTACTCTATTGATATTAGCTTGAAAATAAATCTATCTATCAATGATAAGTTCATGTAAGATCAGACAAAAACTAGAAATAAATAGGCCAAGCGTGTCATATTAATGAGAACAACGACAACAATACTTACAATCGTAGATGCAAATGCGACAGCTCCATCAAGTCCCCTTTGTCTAACCCTTGCTCAAAAGATCCACGACCTGGATGATAGTAGCTTCACTGATCACTCTCCTTTAGTTCACTTTGTGTTTCCTATGAGATCATAGGTTTCATGCTAGCAATTATTCCCCCCTTTTCACCATCATAGAGCCTGCTTATATAGGTTAAGAGAGGCTTAATCTCTTGAGGTATCTTTAGGGTAGGTTGAGGAATTCCCTCCTTAGATCAAGGATATTCTAATTGAACCAAGAATTCGAATGCAACTGCCTTCCAAACTTGAAATATCCTTCCCTTATTCTCCTCAACGGGCCAACCACTGCCCAGATTAGACAACGCTCCCTCAAAAGGGGCATCAGGGCACTATAGCGCTCCCTAGGAGGCTCAAGGGGAGCGCCAGTGCTCCAAGGATGGGTAACGCTCTTGAAGAGAAGTGGCTTGTTTTTATAACGCTCCCTAAGACCTTATAAGGGAGCGACATCACTCCTAAGGCTGATGTAGAGGAGCGCTCCCCTTCAAAACCCTAGTTTAAGAGCTCCTTTCAGGTGGTAAGAGTTCCTTGACTTCAATTAATCATTCTCTCTCCTCCAAATAAAGTATCTGAGGTATTCTAAATGTCTCCTTGGTTTCATCATCATGGCAGTATGCTCTTTTTGATGTTTGTGACACTTGTGAATGACATGCAACACTTGCGACGGTTGAGAGGGACATGCGACACTTATCGAAGTGAGCAATATTGAGGTGTAATAGCCCTGACCTGTCTTACTTGACATGGATCTTCGCATGTTGGCATTTATTCTTTGAGTCATTTGTATTCTGAGTATGGGAATTCCTACCTCAGTGATGATATATTATTGTACTGTATTTCCTTGTTTGTTGGCAGGTTTTCGACCGACTGTTTCTTGTTCCCTACACACACTCGACAAAGTATTTCAGCTATCACTTTGTTCTAACTTCATACTTTGGGGGGATCTCTGTTACACATTATTTTCATCATCCCTATGATCGTTAATTGATCTAAAAATGAAGAAGACTTGAAATACTTGAAAATTATTGCAAGTGAATGTTATGTGTTTAAAGCAAAATGATCAGTTTGCAACACATAGATTAAAATATTACTTATGTAAAATACTCATAGACAGCAGCATAATCAATGAACATAAGCACATAAACACATCAATTTGATAAAGGAGTTCAACCCTATCTTGGGCTACATCTCCTGGTCCAACATCTAATGGATCATTATTATTAATTGCTCAAAGTTCTCAAAAACATGTCTTACAATGCTCAAACTGACAAACCAACTACTCCAATGGCTTCAGAGCGTTCCAAAACCCCTGTCTGGGTTCTTTCGGCACCTCAATCGGTCAAAAAACGAAGAAGTTAGGCCTCCTGGAAGTCTCCCTCTTCAATCTTGTTGTCTCTGCATCTACAAAATGCACCCTTGTTGTTTGAACCTGGCTCACACGCAAATTTAAGAGTGAAAACCCAGCATCGGGCACAACTGCACCAACGATGCAAACCGTAGGACGGTTAAGGGCACGCCAGCCCCTAACTGCCTAGACACCTGGGTGTATGGATCATGTGATTGCGCACATTTGGAAAATAGTTGTTAACGGTTACAACTGTTGAAACTTCCCCCGCTCCCACGCTCGGATTAAGGTCACATGGCATAGAACATATGACCGTGGCTTAATATAACACAAAACCTTGTGCCATTTTAATAAAGGGCATATTACATAGTCATATGGTGGTTGAAACATGCGCTCCATATTATTCAAACCTTCACTCTATATAGCATGGTCACATATGGAATAATACGACCACGGGCCGAGGCTAAGCCCCGACCTAACCCCCCCGCCATTTACAATAATGTGAAAATTTAAATATATTCAAACATATATATATAACAAGAACCAAATGGTGGTATAACAGTTGGGAGAATATTGGTAAATCTTATGCGGTGGGGAGGTCCGGGGGTCGAACCCTATGGACCCCAAAATTTTTACATAACAACTCATTCACCAATAAAGGGGTGCCATGTGGCAACCCATGATTGGGCCACGTGGCACCTTACCATTAGCCAATGAAATTCCATGTGTCACCATCCGATTCGACAACTGTCAACCAACTAAAACTTGCCATGTCACTCCTACCACATCATCGTACGGTCTGTACGACCCTGCCACGTCAGACTGTACGGACTGTACAGACTGTACAGTCAGCACCAAAATTTTTACCTGTTTGACTTGATGAAAAGATCGCTATATCTCTCGCTCCTGACATCCGTTTGAGACGAAATGAGTTGCGTTGGGTTTGCAACGCCAAGGCCTATGCTCTCGTCTAGTTTGAAGTGATTCCGAGCACTTTGAATTTTTGAGCAAAATTTGATCCCCTGATCACACCTCCCCATTAGGAAGCTTTTGGACCTCCAAAAGACTATTTTCAGTCTTTGTGAAGATGAGGGTAAAGTTCCCTCACCCTTCCAACCTCAATTCACTTGGCCTTGCTTGGATTCGTCCCTTTAAGACCAACTCGCAAATACTCCACATTTCCTCTCTTCGAAGTTCGCATTCTCCTGTCAAGGATGGTGTCTTCCTAAAATTCTGTTAGATACTCTGGAGAAAAATCATCTATGGAAGGAATATAAACATGCTCTCCTTGATCATCAATCAATGGAGGCTCATACAACTTCAAATTCTCAACATTAACAACTACATACATCTGCATATAAGGAGGCAAATCTAAACGAAAAGCATTGTTACCAATCTTGTCAACAATCTTGAAAGGACCATATCGAATTGGTTTCAACTTTTTACCTTCTCCTTTAAGCCTCTCCTTGCTGATGTAAATCCAAACTTCATCTCCAACTTGGAAACTGTGATCAACACGATGCTTTTCATGTCTCGTTTTGTACTTGGCCTGACTCTTTTCCAACTGCTCTTGCACCACCTAATGTATTGATTGAATTTGTTCAATGAACTTCTCTGCCCTATCAATGTCATATTGACCATCAACAACAATATATTTCCCAAAGATAAAATCTAAATGCAACTTGGGCAAATAGCCAAAACATGCTTCAAATGGTGATGTTTGCATCGAAGAGTGCTTAGCTCGATTGTACGCATGCTGAATGTAGTGTAAATGTTCATCCCAAAGTTTAGGATTCTTGTTGCAATAAGCATGAAGAAGATGCACCACTGTACGATTTACCACCTCTGTCTGACCATCTGTCTGTGGATGAAAAGCTGTGCTCTTTTTAAGTTTAGTGTCCATGAGTGCCCATAAACTCGACCAAAAACTTCCAACAAATCGAGAATCCCGATCAGAAATAATGGACTTAGGCAATCCAAAATGCACCCAAACATTTTGAAAGAACAACTGTGTCGTTTGTTCTAATGTTACCTGCTTAGTACAAGGCATCAAAATACACATCTTGCTAAAATGATCAACCACAACATAAACATAATCATGACCTCGTCTCGACATAGGTAGACCACCAACAAAATCCATGGAAATACTTTTCGAAGGTTGAGAAGGAACTGGAAGTGGAGTGTACAAACCCAACTTTCGATTGCTAGGTTTACTTGTAGCACACAATGAACATCCTCTAACATATCGCGAAACACTTTCATTCATCTTAGGCCAGTAGTAGTATCTTTGCAAATTAGCCACTGTCTTGCCTACACCAAAATGACCAGCAATAAGAGAAGAATGCGCTTCTCTCATGATGTTGATTCTTTCCCCCTGTGGAATACACAACTTGCCAAGATGATACAAGAGATTATTATGCACATGNTCCAATTCTTCAACATGGTTAGAGTGGCACAAAGTTTCATACACTTCTTTGAAATCAGTATCTAAAGCATATTGCTCCACATAACTTTCATGCATTATAGGACTCTGCTTAAGAATAACTGAAGCACTAATAATAGGCCTTGAAAGCATATCAACGACTTTGTTAAAAATGCCCTTCTTATACCTGATTACCAAATGAAATTGTTGAAGAAAACCCATCCATCTGAAGTGCCTATCTTTTTGTAGCTTTGTCTGTGATTGTAAGTATTGCAAAGGTTTATGATCGGTGTGAATAATGGTTTCTTTTCCCAACAAATAATGCTTCCATTTTTTAACACTTTGAACCAATGCATATAATTCCTTATCATAAGTAGGATAATTAATCACGGCACCATTAAACGTCTCAGAATGAAAACAAATTGGCTTACCATACTGTAGCAAAACTGCTCCCATTGCATAATTACTTGCATCTGTCTAGACTTCAAAAGGTTGTCTTAAATTTGGAAGTGCAAGAACTGACGCTGAACTGATATTTTCTTTCAAAGTATCAAAAGCCTACTGTTGCTTGCCTCCCCATTGGAAAACTTGCTTGACACTTGTCACAGCATGTAATGGAGCTGCAATGGATGAAAAGTTAGCAATAAATTTTCTCCAATATTGGGCGGCTCCCAAAAACCTTCTTACCTCTATTACATTGCTGGGTCTGGACCATTCCAAAATAACTTTAACTTTAGAAGGACCAATTTTTAATTCGCCTCCACCAACAATATGGCCTAAGTAAATAAGCAAAGTTTTGCCAAATTCACATTTGGACAACTTCAAAAACAACTATTCTTTCCTCAAAACATCCAAAACTTGTTTCACATGTGTAATATGCTCTTCATGGGATTTGCTAAAGATCAAAATATCATCTAAGTAGACAATAACACAATCATCCACAAAAGGCCTTAAGACATCGTTCATAACTCTCATGAAAGTAGCAGGTGCATTGCAAAGTCCAAAAGGCATTACCATCCATTCAAACAAACCTTGCTTAGTCTTAAAAGCTATGTTCCATGTGTCTCGCTCAGCAATCCGGATCTGCTGATAACCACTCCTTAAATATAACTTAGTGAAATATTTGTCATATTTTAATTGATCAAGAAAATCATCAATTCTAGGAAGAGGATAACGATTTTTAACTGTAATTTTGTTCAAAACCCTGAAATCAACACACATTCGCCACATACCATCTTTCTTTGGAACTAACACAATTGGAGATCCACATGGAGAAGAACTTGGTATAATAACCCCTTTGTCTAACAACTCCTGAATTTGTTTTTTAATCTCAGCATTTTCCATAACTGACATTCTATACATACAATGTTTGGAAGTGGACAATCTTGTTGTAACTGAATTTCATGTTGGATTCCTCTTTTCAGAGGCAACCCCTTAGGTTCTTTAAACATGTCATCATACTGATTAACAAATTCAAATAGATTGGATTTTAACTTTGTATCACAACCTTGAAATGCTTCGTTCTCAACATCATTTTTAGGTTTGATCATTAAGAGAACAAAATTCTTACTAGCATTAACTAACCTCTTCATTTGCCCTGCATTTATGATTGATGAATTCATCTTCTTAGTGTGAGCTCTAACAATATACTCAACTCCATATTTAAACAAATGATAATTATTCTCCTGACGATAGAAAATAGCTTTCCTATCATACAAATATAGGCTTCCCAACACAATACCACATATATCCAACGGAATCACATCAAGCTCTACCTCATCAATGAAATTTGCAGTGATAGCAAACCTAAGTTTACACTTCCTGGTTACTTGTAACTTAGCATTATCACATATCCAACCAAGAGGGTATGTCTTAGGATGTGGACTTGTTTCCAACTTAAGTTTCTTAACAGTCACTTCAGAAATAAGGTTTTCTTGTGATCCAGAATCAAATAAGGTATCTATATTAGTATGTTTTGAAACAACCCTTATATGAAAAAGTTCAATTCTCATTTTCTCTTGTTGAGTTACATTGACATTAGCATTACTTGAAGAGCTAGTACTTGCAATTGATCCATTACCTTGGTAACCCATGGCTGTGATATTCGTTTCATCACCTAAATCCGAACCTAAGTCATGTTGAATAGTCGCAATAGTCTTTGACTTTCCTTTGTTTTTGTTGCCAAACTTCTTGGGTCTCCTTTCAGGATGAAGCTTCCAACAATGGTCTTCATCATGGCCATCTTTTGAACAATGTTTACATGTGAACTTTTCTCCCTCTTCCTTCATAGCAACATTCTTCCTGCCATTGCCTTTGAACCTTTTCCTTCCCTTATCTCCATGGCTGAATGTCTTCTTACTACCCTCATAAGTATCGTTCCTTCCCCTTGTTTCTAAATGAGTATCCTGTACACAAACTTCATCTAGATTCGAAGGATTAAACATGAGTATAGTATGTCTCAAATAACTTTGTAACACACCAATATATTTGAGCAAAGTTTCCTGTGAAGACAAATCAACTCCCAAAACCAAAGCTCTTCTCCTAAATTCCTGAGTAAAGCTTTGTACATTCTGTCCTTTAGCTTGTCTAAAATTCTACCATTCCATAGTTTCCTTTTGTTTATATGCCAATGGATAAAATTGTTTTTTAATTGCGATAATGAAATCATTACAAGAAAGTAAAATTTTACCATGCTTTTTCATTTCCTCCTGAGTCTTGGATTCCCACCATATAAGTGCTGCACTATCCAATCCTAACGAAGCAAGCTATATTTTGGTTTCATCATCTTCAATTTTCTGTATTCTACAATATACTTCAATTTGACGTATCCAATTATCTAACTTCTCAGCATTAACTTCTCCATTGTATATTGGCAATTCAAATTTTATATCAAGCTTTAATGAAGGAATTTACGAAGGAGTTTTACCATGCCCCTTTGGAGAATTCGGAAGATGTTTCAAACTGGTAGAAGAAGAAGAAGAAGAAGAAGAAGAAGATGATGATGATGGAGGAGAGGGTGGTGGAAAAGCACCATTCCCTCCATTTCCATTTGGAGGTTTGTCACCACCGCCTCCCTTATGCATTGAAGGGTTGGAGTCTTCACCCAGCGATAATATGTTCCTTTCCATCAATATCTTCATCATCTCTCTTAGCTCCATGACAGCCTCTCTGAGATCTTCATCTTCGGCAGGAACACATCCATGACTTTCTGCATGAGCCATGGTTGGTGAATGTCTCCCTGAAACTTGCGGTGAATGAATATGCTTCCTCCTTGTCGGATGAGAACTTGGCTCCACAAGTTGACCTTCTCCTCTTGTGAGTTTCAACCTTGTGAGCATCAGAAACAAAACTTGCAAACAATCAAGTCTTCAAAA
>CBVK0100099059.1:0-28484 GCA_900067695.1 Picea abies
TTTGGACTGACCAACGCACCAACCACTTTCCAGTCTTGCATGAACCATATCTTTAGAGGACAGTGGAGGAAGTACCTTTTGGTATTCTTTGACGATATATTGATCTACAACAAGACATGGGATGAGCATTTAGCACATTTGGGGAAGGTCTTGGATATTATGCAGGCACAGTCTTTATATGCCAAGGAATCCAAATGTGAATTTGGCATGAGGGAGCTATTGTACTTGGGGCATATCATTAGTGGGCAGGGAGTACAGGTTCACCAGGAAAAGATCAGGGCCATTGTGGATTGGCCAATGCCCAAGAATCTCATGGAGTTGAGAGGATTCTTTGGGTTATGCAGTTACTACAGGCAGTTCGTCAAGGGCTTTTCACAGTTGGGAGCACCACTCACAAACTTGACCAAGAAGGGTGCTTTTCATTGGACAGAGGAGTCACAACAGACATTCAACAAAATGAAGGAGGTTATGAGCAAATGCCCTGTTCTAGCCCTTCCAGAATTTTCGTAGCCGTTTGTCTTAGAGTGCGACGCATCAGGGGTGGGGATTGGAGGAGTCTTGATGCAAGGGGGCCACCCCATTGTGTTTGAGAGCAGAAAGATCGACGAGTCGGAGAGACTCTATCCTATTTACGACAAGGAGATGCTAGCGATCATGCATGCCTTAACCAAATTCAGGCAGTATTTGGTTGGCAACAGGTTTGTGGTGAAGACTGATCATAACAGTCTCAAGTATTTCCTTGATTAGAAAGACCTCAGCGAGAGGCAACATAAGTGGGTCTCAAAGATCCAAGCCTTTGACTTTGACATTGAGCATGTCAAGGGAAAAAGGAATATCGTGGCAGATGCCTTGTCCAGGAGGCCAACAGGATGTTCGATGATGGACATTTGTACAGATTGGAAAGCTCTTTTGTTGGTGGAATACTCCAAAAACAAATTTGCTTGTGAGGTGATGGACGGACAAGTGATTGATGATAGATACCGAGTTCTTGATGATGTCATTTTCTACAAAGATCGTATCTACTTGGTTCTAGAATCCACCCTGAAGGGGAAAATTTTGAAGGTATGTCATGATTCGCCTACAGCAGGGCATTAGTGGTACTTCAAAACATATAGGTAGATCAGGGAGAGATTCTCATGGAAGGGTCTCAAAGATGATGTGCTGGAACACATACGAGAGTGCACGACTTGTCAGCAGAACAAGTCCGAGCAGACACACCTCGCAGGGCTACTACAACCTCTACCCATTCCAGAGCAGAAATGGGAGAGCATTTCCATGGATTTCATTACATGCCTCCCTAGAGTGTAGGGCAAGGACTGTATATTTGTGGTAGTCGACAGAATGACCAAATTTGCACATTTCTTCGCCATACCCACAGACTACAAGGCCATACAGGTAGCAGAGTTGTTTTTCAGGGAGGTATTCCGGTTGCACGGGTTACCTAGGCAGATAGTCAGTGATAGGGATGGGCGCTTCATCAATGCATTTTGGCAGGAGCTTTTCAGATTGACAGGCACAGAGCTAGCCACAAGTACCAGCTACCACCCACAGACAGATGGGCAGACAAAGATCGTCAACAAATGGGTGGAAGGCTATCTGAGGAACTATGTGGGGGGGCAACAACGCACTTGGGTGAGATGGTTACATATGGGTGAGTATTGCTACAACACAACTTACCATATGTCTATCAGGATGTCACCGTTCAGGGCATTGTATGGATACGATGCACCCTCCTTTATAGAGACTGTGTGTGGGGACAGCAGGGTCTCGAGGGCCAAGGATTGGGTGGAGGAGAGTTAGAGGATTCTTCAATCAATAAGGGAGAACTTGCAGTCAGCTCAGAATCAACAGAAGATATATGCAGACCGACACAGAGTTGAACACAGTTTTGAGGTAGGGGATTTGGTTTTTCTGCGATTACAGCCATACTGACAATCCTCCTTGAAGAGGAGCGGAGCAGAGAAGCTGAAGCCGAAGTTCTACGGGCCATGCAGAGTCATCAGGAGGATAGGTGAGGTGGCATATGAGCTAGATCTACCGGAAGGTAGCAAGATTCATAACGTCTTTCACGTCTCTTGCCTTAAAAAGGCTCTGGGACAACAGGTTAGCATTTTAGAGGAGTTGCCACCCTTGGATGAGGAGGGTCAGTTGGAGCTAGTGCTAGAGGAGGTACTAGAGCAGAGAGAGCGCAGATTGAGGAGCAGGATCATCAGAGAGTGCTTGGTTAGATGGAGGGGTCTTCCAGTGGAGGATGCCACATGGGAGGGAGAGCATCTCTTACAGCACCCAGGATTGATGTTGCTTGAGGACAAGCAATCTCGGGAAGGGAGGACTGTGATGTCTCGTTCCCAAGAGTAGGCCAGCAGGGAGTGACTTAGTAGTCTATATGTTCTCGTAGACTATAGTCAGGCACAAACAGGGAACAAGATGGAGAAATAAGGAGGAATTGATGGCTAAACGATGAATTAAGCCAAAATACTTAGGAAAAGTCACTTAAGCCTAAGTCAACGAAGAATTAGAATGAAAAGGTGTTAAAGGGGGACTTAATTAATTAATTAATCACTTTAGGTGGAAAAACGCCTAGCTTAAGTGAGGTCAATGGTGAATTAGATTGGGAAAGGTATAAAGGGAGGAATTTGACCTAATTCCTCATTATGCATTGTTATGATTTGATGTTGAGAGTTCCTAGAGGAGGAGGAGAGCTGACCCTACTGTTTTGTGGATTTCTGGAGGAAACCACCACCATTGATCGATTTCGGTGTTAAGAGACACACCCTAGCTCATCGAAGATACCATCCAGGTATTTCACCGTACTTTTCAGGAGTATCCATTGCAGAGTGCGCAGCTCAGCCAGTGAGGGCGCAAGTCAGTTTGAGGGTTTGGAGAGCTGCATGAGATCCGTATTCAGATTGTAGTTTCCTTCCAACCCATTTGAGATCCAGCCAGGGTGCTTCTATTGAGCCATCTATCGTCAGATTCTAACGGTGGAATCTTGCAGATTGACTCATTCAGCCATTTAGGGCGCAGCTCTTCCGGACAAACATTTGGTGTTGCATGCAAAGTATCAGAGCAGATCCGGGCAAATCCTTTCGACCCATTTCCTTATTTGGCGAGACGATCGTTTTGAGCCATATAGCAGCGGATTCCGTTGGTGGAATCCTTAGGGGCGCATCCAGTGCCCCGGGAGGTGCGCAAACCCCCCAGGGGTCCAGATCCAGTGCCTTAGAGACCAGATTCGAGATCCGACACTCACCCATTTCAGTCTAGAGGCCAGGGCGCTTCTTTTGGAGCAATTTCCAGCGTATTCAGACGGTCTGAACTTTTGGACGCGTTTTCCAGCTGGTAGCGGTTACCGTACTTCTCCGGAATCGCATATTTTTGTTGATCCATCCGTGCATGCATCAGATCTGCTATCATCTTCTGATCACAGGTATTTTTATGTTATTTGATTGTATTCCAGTGCTGATTCATCATATCTAGCTGACGTTTATTTTCTATATTTCCAATAGGCTGTTGTATTTCCATTCTTGAACCGTATAATACATGATATTAGGCAGTTGATGTTCTTTACTTCTGCATGCATCCTTTATATGTTTTTTAAACCATAAATATACCACATGCACATGCAATAACTATCAAGATCTCAAACATACAACTGAAACGCATCCAGAAACCCCCAATGTATCAGATCTGCAAGTTAGAATAATAGATCAGTAGCAAATATCTTGATCAACGGGATCAGGGATATTTCAGAGTTGGGGGTGTAGGTAGTGGTTCTCTAGATCCTCATGTTCCTCATGTTCCTGCCGTAAGAGCATGAGCTATATGTCTAAGAATAGTATCCCTAGCCAATGAGACTGGTGATGGTGGAAGACCACAGATTCTAAGAGACTGCCTAGGATGGGAAGGGCTTGCAATGGTGGCTTAGTCTCAAGTCTTTTGGATTAGCTAAGTGTTGATAGAAGAAGTGTCTTTATATTGACAATGTTATCAAGGTGAAATGATATGCAAAAAATGATAAAGGTACACTCCTAATACTCTAGTATGGTTCACACAAAATTTGGATGGGAAAATTTCAAAATTGAGACCTTCCAATTGAATTTGTACTCGGGGTGCATGTAATGTTCCTAACCTGGTTAGTCTAGGAAATACTGCTAATCTGAAATGTCCAATATTTGATCTGATACACTGGGGGTTTCTGGATGTGTTTTAGATGTGTATGTGTATAATTAATTGTTTACAACATTTATATTGAGCATACAGATAGTAAATGAGACAAAAGACTGTAAATCATATATTATGATATCTCCAGAGTACAATGCCGAATGCGTCTGAAATAAAATAAATCACTCGGCTAGATCAAATGAAAAAAGGATCTTAGTTGGAATACAATAAGCAAACTAAAACAATAATACGCGATAATAGAAGACTATTGCGGGATCAATGGAAGAGGTGTAAGATCTGCTGCAAGATACAGTAGCTCATACGACAACTGCTGCAAGCTACAGTAGCTCATACAATAACTACTGCAAGTCTGGAAAGTTCGCCCTGGTGGCTAGACCTTTGAAATATGCCTGGAAACTATCCTAAACAGTGCGCCCTACTGTCTCTCTCAGTCCTGGTGACTGTCCGGTCCTCTGCTGGTATGTCTGGACCCCGGATGGATCCCCCCTGGGGAAATGCACTCCCTCTGCTACTGGAAAACTGCGCCCTAGTGATTCCACCATCAGAATCGACTGATATGTGTCTCAAACTGATCGCCCTGGCCTACTGTGAAATGGGTCGGAAGGATTCCCTGGATCTGATCTGATGATCGCTTGGGAACCCCAAATGTGTCCTCCCTATTGATCACCTATTTTGACAAGGGGATCAACTTCATGTGCCATGAAGCTATGTACCTGATGGTGCAACAAAGTTGAAGACTTTCTGGTTCTACAAGGCAATTTTTGCCCCCAACACTTCCTTTTGTAATTGGAATTTCCGCTCCCCTGCGTGGGATAATAATGTAATGGGTCAGCATGGATCATATTTTAGGTTGGTTACCTAGGAATTTTTCATTAGGGAAGTCCTTTCATCGAGTGTTTTTTATCCTCAGGTAATTTTTAATTACCCTTGAGTTTTTCACTCATAATAATCCTCCAAAGTGGTGAAAGACATTCTAATGATCAAGCCCAATGGGTGACTAGGGTCTAGGAATATTGTAAATGACCATGCTAGACATCTTCTAGAGTCTTGCGGAATTTGGTCAAGTCTAAGTAGTTTTATTTTTGTTTTTGAATATTACCCAATTAATGGTAATTTTAATTAAAATTTGTTAGAATTAGGGAAAAATGAAAACCAAAATGCTCTAAAATTTTTTTGTTCACTTAGATCAACATAAAGAATAAGAGATATAAACAGATCTGAAACAATCAAAATTTCTGAGTATAAAAAATAAACTTTTAGCTTACCTCCTGATTCAATGATAGTTGTACCTGTCACATGTGTGGATGTATACCTCTGTAAATATGCTCAGAATTTAGTTTAGGTTCATGGATCAAACCTCTAGGGTATCTCTGTCAATGTGGACCGTGGGATAATTTTGCCAATGATAGAGACCCCCAAAAGAAAACAACAATAAACCCCCAGACTTGAAGTAGATAACAACAATACCCTAGCAGAAAGAACCCTCCACAAAACAGTGATATAGCACAAGAAAGAACTAGAAAACAGGTTATCAAACCCTCCACAAGCAAAAAGCAAAACCCTCAACTCAGAAAACTGGACAACAGGTTATCAAACCCTCAACAAGCAAAAGCAAAACCCTCAACTCAGAAAACTGGACAACAAGTTGATAACTCCCCACATGGATCTCAACACTCCACGTGACAGCCAGAAGAGAGCCCACACAACAAAGGAGAGAGCCCAAAAGGAGCCCGCGACAACTATACTTAGGTCCGTGGCCCTAAAGGGAGATCCGACATCTACAAGAACAGGTCCGATAGCTTAAGGGGACACCTCTGTGCAAGAGGACAGGTCCGACAGCTCTCAAAACAGGCCTGGCAGCTCATGAACAGGTCCGACAGCTCTGGGAGGCACTTTACAGCTCAGAGGAAAAACAGATCCAACAATCAACCATTAGTAGACCCTAAAGGAGAAGCTTCTAGCCAACACAAATTTCAGATTTGAAACTGATAACCAGAAGAGAGGCCACACCAATAAAGAGAGAGTAGTCACTGAGGTAGCTGTAGGAAGGAGAGAGAGGAGAGAGTGAGTGTAAGTGAAAATGTAATAGGGTAGGGTCTTATTTATAGTTAGGGAGAGGGGTAAGGGTAATTAGAATTATAATTAAATATTGACATTTAATTAATATAAATATTAATTAATATTAATATAATTTATAAAAATCCTAAATACATACAAAACCCCAATCTCATAAAATAAGAGGGAAAGCAAAACAACAAGGGGGTACCCGTTAGGACAAAGTCAAGGGGGTTTCATAATGGAAAAACATGTCCACATGAGTCTCATAATGACCTATAAACTTCATCATCACTGCATAAGAGGGTACATCAACAATGTGGTCATGTCCATCTTCATAGGCACTCCTAACTCTCATGGACCATCCCGGGAGAGAAGAAGAGGATCACACATCAACACATCTTGGTATTACACCAAGATCTACCTGGTCAAAGACCAGGTTGCCCCGGAACACATCTGGGGGCGCTATAACACATCTAGGGTCTTATCCACCAAGGTACAAGACCAAGGATCAACCCATGCATTAAGCAAGGGTTCCTTGGAACACATCCAGGGGCCCTAGACACATCTAGGGACTTATATCAACCACCAAGAAACACATCCAAGGATCAATCCAGGCACTGAGTAAGGATTCCCTAGAACACAACCATGGGCCCTAGACACATCTAGGGACTTATATCAACCACCAAGGAACACATCCAAGGATCAATCCAAGCACTGAGCAAGGATTCCCTGGAACACATGTCATAACCAAGGGCCCTAGACACATCTAGGGACTTATATCAACCACCAAGGAACATATCCAAGGATCAATCCAAGCACCGGGCAAGGATTCCCTGGAACACATCAAGGGGCCCTAGACACATCTAGGGACTTACTGCTTGGTCCAAGACCAAGAACCCCAGTCATATACTGGGGGCCCTCACTAGGGTCTTTTTCCATGGATCTTACTGCTTGGTCTCATACAAAGAAACCGCAAGACTGTGCGGGGGGCCCTAGTCCATAGCTAGGGCCTTTTCCATCCTCTGGAGAATGGCTCTTGCAGCTGCATTAATTTCAACAAAATTGATGTAAAAATGTAAAAATTTGGTCATAGGGGATTTTGATAGGGGTGTGAGTACTCGAAAGTAATGGAATGAGACCCCCTACAACCTTGGACCAAATTTCAACTCAATTGGACAAGTTTTGCTAGGTCATTGTCCACGAGGAGTCCAAGTCAGTCTTGATTCAACAATTTAATTGCTTAATTTGGCTAAGTCAAAAATGCCAAAAATTGTAATATTAACAAAAAGGTTAGAGAAAGAGTGGGAGATGATGCCTAACCCTTTTCCTAAGTTAGAGAAACACTTTTCTAACTTAAATCAACCCCCCACACCTAGCCACCACCTCACATCACTCATCCCCCTAGGGAAGTTGCCCCCCCTTGGTGAGGAAACCACCCAAACTCAAAAAATGATTAAAGGAAACACCCAAGCTTCTAAAGTGCACCCTCCTAGTGGCTCAACATGATGTTTGACTTGTCAAAAAGGTGTTTCCCCTCTCATACCCTCAACCCTCACAAACCCTAGCCTACCAAAACCCTAAAAGTGCACCCTCCTTGAGATCTTGGCTTCTTTTGGGTGAGTGACACTTGGAGCTCATCCAAGAGGGGTCACTCTTGCCTCCCAGGTATAAAAGAATGCCTACCCCTCCCTCATTTCACATCTATTCTCAGTGTAAAGTTACTATGCCCAAATCTCTCCCACTCTTCTCTCTCTCCCATCTTGCTCTCTTTCATTTCTCAAGCTTGTAGTAAGTATTTGCTCAAACTTGCTTTCAGTAAAGGAATCTTTGGAGGAAATTGTTGGCATTGGGAGTATTCTTGGTGCTTGGATTGGATCTACATTGGAGGTGACTTGTATTTTGGTTCTCTTTGAGTTTTTAGCCTCTAGATCTAGAGTAGGAGATCCAAGCAAAGATTTTGCTTAGATAGATCTATGGTAGTATTGCTATAGATCTTAGTGAAGTAGTTTCCTTTTTTTTAGCAAAGTATTTTGTTAACACTTTTGAATCTACTCACGTCCTTCTTTGTCTTGTAGCTTGATCTCTTTTATTTGCAGGTCACTAAGGGTTGGAAAAGGACAAATTTCAGATCTGGAAATTTGTCCCTTCAACCTTAAAAACCCTCTTAAAATTTCTGTTCTTTTCATACATATTTCTCTAACATTTTTGGGTATATTTCTGTCATAGAATAGGTCTCATTTCATCTATTATGTGCTGTTTTTTATGCTAAAAATTTCTGGTTACTACTAACATAAAATTTTCCAAGTTTTATGGTTGTTTTGCAACATTTCCAACAAGTTTTACTTGCTGTTTTTTTGCAGATATGAAATAGTAAAGGGGAGGTGCTGCTCATTTGGGGCCACAAATCATCAAGAAACAACCTCCCAAGCAAGGGTATTGAATACCAATGTTCCACAAGGACGCATCCCCCAGGGTGGGGTGCACGCCCCCCACGATTCCCACGCACCCGGGACGGGGGTGCTCTTGGGGAAACATTTCCCATGTCCCCCTTTTTGGGAAACTTGGGGAGATGCAGGGAGGTGCGTTTCCCTAGTGTGGGGGGCGTGTTTCCCCAAAAGGGATGCTTCTGGGTGTCCCCCCCTCGAAAAGGGGTGCTTCTGGACACAATATTTTTCTATATTTGTTTCATTTATGATTTATGAATCAATGTATTTCATTACTGAATCATAATCTGAATCAATGTATTTCATTAGTGAATCTGAAATCATAATCTGAATCATGTTTATTATTTATATCATTTACAAATTTGAATTTAATACTAGTTTATTGTTTACTATTTACTATTTAGTATTTAGTATGTACAATGATGAATTTACTAATTTACATGGGCTGAATTGTTATTGTTGGGATTTTATCATTAATATTTATATATATTTTTATAATTTTAGAGTCGGGGACCCCTATGCTAGGGACCTCGACGTCCCCCCGTCCCCCATAAATTTTCCCAAAATTTGGGGGTGCTCCCACACGTCCCCCTTGTGCATCTCCCCGCTCCCGTGCACCCTCATCCCGGAGTCTTGGTGGAACATTGTTGAATACCCTTCTCTTCTTCTTCATTCTACATTGTAAGAAAGCCCAAAGAGTGTCTCTTGGGCTTGCATTTCTCAAGCTTTTAAAAATTTCTGCGTTTTTATTTCTGTTTGCCTACAACTAGCAAATAGGCTTAGCTTTGCCACCCATGCTAAATTGTAAGACTTAGAGTTTATTTTCTGTTTTAAGCTTTTGTTTTCGTTGCCCCACTTGCCCTTAAGGAAAGGTTGTGTGGCTAGGTTTACTTGCTTATTGTTTCAAGTTAAACTCTTTTATTTCCATACCCACTTTGGCACAAAATCGGTAGGCTAGTTCTCCTCCTTGTGCCTTAGTTGCGGTTGCTAGGTTTTATTTCAAGTATTGTTTGCCCCACTTGTCCTTAAGACAAGTTTGAGTGGCTAGGATTGTCATTTACTTTCCAAGTTTATTTCATTGCATTCTTTAATTCTTTTGCCTACACCTAGCAAAGAGGCTTGGCTTTGCCACCCATGCTATATCGTAAGGCTTGTCTATAGTTTAGTTGCTTTCCTTTAATCTTGTCTATAATTACTTAATCTCTAGTTTCTCATTCTTTAAGTGGTTTATCTTGCAAAGTCATTTAATATTGCTATCTTTTGCTTAAGTTGTGCATCATTTAATTAACTCAATATCTTGTATCTTAAGCATAGATCTTTCACTTTGCAACTTCATTTCAAGTTATTCATTTTTGCTATCTAGACTAGGAGGATCAATTTATCTAGTCTAAATAGGCACCTTTGACTGGTACAACTTTCGCCACCAAAAATGAGGCTTGTGGAGGCTACAGGGGGTGCTAAGTCAGGGATGACTTCACAGCACTAGGTGTCCCCCTTGCTTGAGCGCCCAAGTTTTTCGGGTTGACTTGTGGAGCTAGGGTAGGTCCTTGTTTGCCCTACTTCTTGAGCACCCAACAATCATTTTGGCCAACGCGATAAGAGTCTAGGGGTAGTCACATAGCTTAGGTTGGTTTCACATTAGCTTAGGCCCCCTAATCAAAGAGAGACTCTTAAAACTTATCTAAAATTTATCTAATACATTTCACAACACTTGCTCTACATTTTCAACATCTTTTAAGTGGTGTAAACCTTCCTGTTCAAGGCTCTCATTAACATGCTTATGGTATTTTCACTAGCATTTCATTTCCAATCTTTTCATTTCAAATTGAGCATTTACTTTCAAGATTATTGTGGTTGAAGTGTTTTTTCTGTTCAAGGGCAAGCTGCCATCAAGTTGCGCACCATCTCTTTGGGGCACTTGGTGAGTGGTTTCCCCCCTAGCTTCAGAAGCTGCACACTTCCTCTTGTTGGCTCTTTCACCTCTAGAAGTTGCGCACTTGCTCTTTTTCCAACATTTTCAAGTTACATGCTTAATGGTTAGTTAGTTGTTGAGTTCATTGGCTATAGTTCTCTCTTGTTGTACATCTTTCTAACTCATCTTTGTTATTATTTGTATTGTAATTTACATTTACTTTGTATATTGGTCATTATTTTAATTCATGTTGTAACTTGGTGTATAGTTATTCTTTTGTAATTAGATCTTTCAAATTCTTTGTAATCTTTGGTATAGATTTAGTTGACCCCTTGCCCAATAGTTATTCTTTTGTAATCAGATCTTTCAAATTCTTTTTAATCTTTGGTATAGATTTAGTTGACCCCTTGCCCAATCTTTAGGCACTAGTCCTAGTTGACCTTAGGGAAAGGATTTGACTGTCATTGAAATTGTGCATTGCATTGTTGCTTGCCATATAGGTTAGATTTTCCCCCAACTTAACAAAACTAAAATTAACTCCTAGACTTCACTTAACAACTCACATAGTAAATAGGGTCTACCCCCCTTGGCTTCCCTAGGAGTAAGCCTAGGCGAAAGAAGTCCAAATTGAGGTGACAAGTGGGTTTGGACTTAGGCATTGTGCCTCCAAGGACACACTAAGTGGATTCAGACTTTTCCATGTTTGTAGGTGTGTATAAGGACGACAACATCTTTGGCGTTGTTGCCGGGGATACATCTTTTATCCTTGGTTTAAACGACTTAACTTAATTTATTCTTTAAAAACTAAGTAATAAATTTCTCCCTAATTTTTATTTAACTTGTGTTAGTTTTTCATTGTTTGCTTACTCTCCAAGTGGCGACTCCATCTGAAAATTCTTTTAGGTATACTACTAGGAGTAATTCACAAGGATTGGTTTACTCTTTTCCTGGACCTGGAAAGGTTTATAGGAGGAGACTAAACCACCTTGCTCCTCGTAGGCTACTTGAAAGTCTTGGAGAAGAAGCAGTCTCTGATATCCAAATCTTGTTTGAACAAAATAATCCTACAACTGTTAATACTACAACAACTAATCCTAACTTAATCATGAGTGATCTACTAAGGCCTTTGAACTTTACAACTATTCAAGGTGCTCCTCACACAATTCCTGAGAAAGCTATTGGGAAGTTGCCTGCTTTTCAGGGAAATAATGCAGTTAGTGCCAATGCTCACCTTTTAAGTTTTGACTTATGTGTTAAGAAGTGGTGCCGTGGTCATGATGAAGAGGATGTGAAAATGACTTTGTTTGTGTATTCTTTAGAGGGGGATGCTGCTGAATGGTTTTTAGAACAAGATCCTAACTTGGACTCAAAAGATCAAGGAAATGCCAGCTTGAAGAAGTATATGAAGAAGAACTGGTAGCTCCCAGAGTTGCAGAACCAATGAAGGAAGTTACAGTTACTCCTGATGATGAGATTCCAGAAGATCATGATATGATAGAATCTCAAGAACCTCCCCGGATGACGATCTCTCACAAGAGAAAGCCAGCTTGGGCAAGGGAACTTATTCAAGATGCAGAGAAGTATGGTGCCCCAGAAGGAACCATGAGACAAAGCAAGAAACCTAAGCCATTCTCCAGTTATATGGCCTTGATGTGTGATCTCATAGAAAAGGAACCTACTTGCTTTGAAGAAGCCATTCAAAAGAAAGAATGGGTGGATGCCATGACAGAAGAGTAATAGTCCATTATAAAGAATGATGTATGGGAAGTAGTTCCCAGACCAAAGAACAGAGATGTGGTATCTTCCAAGATGATATACAAGATAAAACATGCAACAGACGAAAGTATTGAAAAACATAAAAAAAGATTTGTGGCTCATGGTTTTTCTCTAAAGGTAGGTATAGATTATGAAGAGACATTTGCTCCTGTAGCTAGATACACTTCTATCAGAACCATCATAGCTCTTGTAGCCAAAATGAAGTGGAAGCTACACCAGATGGATGTGAAAACAACCTTCTTAAATGGTGTTATTGAAGAAATGTATATAGAACAACCGCAAGGGTTTGAAGTTGAAGATAGAAAGACTCATGTTTGCAGGTTGAAGAACGCTTTGTACGGGTTGAAGCAAGCTCCTAGAGCTTGGTATGGCAGAATTGATAATTTCCTGACGAGCTTGGGCTTTACCAAGAGTAAAGATGATTCTAACCTTTACTTCAAGGTTATGAATGATGAGCCATTTATATTGCTACTGTATGTGGATGACTTATTCTTAACAGGAGAAGAAAAGCTCATCACAGATTGTAAGAAGAAGCTCGCTGCAGAGTCTGAGATGAAAGACCTAGGCCTGATGCATTATTTCTTAAGTCTTGAAGTTTGGCAAAGCCCAGAGAAGATCTTCTGTAATGTCCCCATTTTTGGACATTATTACATTACAGAGTGTTATGCCTACCAGAGTAGCTAGATAGGGATGACAGAGAGTTTGGGAGATATTGAGGGGTTTTATTGGGCCCAACTTGCATCGTTCATCATCAGGATCCATTCCGCACAACTTGGCTTTGGTTCTGTTGCATTTCGACAATTTTCGTAATTTTGAGTTATTATGGGTCATATCCTAATTAAATTGACTAAGAAGGTCATAATGGGCAGAGAAACCTCTTAGTGTAATAGCTCATCGGAATCGGAAGGAAGAACATTACAGGATAGGATGATGAGAACTGACTTTCAGTGGTTGGAGAAGCCATAAGGATGGATAAATCACTTTTTAGAGGTAAAATGGTTAATTAATTAATTAATTAAGTGATTTAATCAAGGAATAATAAAATAAAGTAAAAGTCACTTGGAGGGAAAAGGTCAACGAAGAATTAGGGTTTCGGGAAGCTATAAAGGAAAGATAAAGCAACCTAATTCATCATTATGTAGATTTTGACTTTTAATTGAGGAGAGAGGCGCATCTAAGAAGAGATAGTTTAGTGGATTCCAAGAGGAAGACACTAGTTGGCTGATTTCGTTGTTGAGAGACACACCCTAGTGACCGGGAAGATCATCTAGCTCTTCCATCATTCTTCAGAAACAGTTACACAGGTTCCAACAGCAAGGGCGCACTTATTCAGGGTGAGGGCGCAACGTCTGAGGAGGTTCAGTGGAACGACTTGTCCCATCCAGGGAGAGTTCAGAGATTCCCCTCTGACCTAGTTGAGAGGAAGGCAAGGCGCATCTTTTGCTTGGTTCCTCGTCAGATTCCGACGGAGGAATCATCTAGGGTGCATTTTCCAGACTTGGGAGTGCGACACTTTGGGCGAACACATTCGGGGTTCTCGAGCGATCATCATATTAGATCTAGGGAAACCCTTCCGACCCATTTCACAGTAGGCCAAGGCGATCATTTTGAGACACATCTCAGCCAATTCCGATGGTGGAATCACCAGGGCGTAGTTTTCCAGTGAGGGGCGCATTTCCCCAGGGGGATCCATCTGGGGTCCAGACACACCAACAGAGGGGCCGGTCAATCACTAGGACTGAGAGCTAGAGTAGGGCACACCATTTGGGGCAGTTTCCAGGCCATTCCGTGAGGTTTAGCCACTAGGGCGAACTTTCCGGACTTTCAACAATTACCGTGCGAGCTGCCATTGTTTCAGCTCATCCATTGATCCCGTAGTGCTCATCTATTATCGAGTAGTATCATTTAGTTTTCTTATTGTATTCCGGCTAAGATCGTTTTGTCATTTGATCTAGCCGAGTGATTCATTTTATTTAGCCGCATGCGACATTGTACTCACAAAGATGTCATAATATAAGATTTGCAGTCTTTTGTCCCATTTTTCATCTATATAGTCATTTATATGCTGTAACAATGAATTATCTACAGTAGATACATTAGATTATCAGTGTTTCCTAGACTACCCAAATCAGGAACATTACAGTGGTATCAGAGTTGGTTTTCCTGCTCGCCTAATGGGAAAATCAGATAGGAAAGTTCAGATCAGATACAGAGCATACATCATTACCAACTAGTGGATTGACAGGAGCACAGATGGTGCCTACACCCATTAGATGTAGGGAGCTTTGCTACAGTTGCAAAATGCCTTGGAAGCCAGATCACAGATGCAGGGGTAAAGGGAAGGTGCACATTGTGGAGGTGCACTATGACAGTGAGGATGAGGAGATGCATGTGAATGCAACCATATATGTCTATTTAAAGCAGTCCGATAAGGCTAGTGGCTCTTGCGCATCTGAGGGACAGTTGGATGGACAGGATGATAGTGCATGTCCTTCATCTTCCCCATCAGGTAATGTTGAGGATTCAACACTTCAGCATAGTGGTGACACTTGTGAGGATTCATATGTGTTGGCACTTAGACATGATGAGATTAGGAGGTTTGATGACCAAGTTGTGGGTGTAGACATGGCTTCCAGGAAGTCAGTCATGTATGGAGGATGATGAGCTTCCTATGATGAGCGATCCACATTTTTGATCTTCTCAGTAACCTATGCTAGCCACGACACATGAGGATATCAGTGGCATTCCTGATATGGTAGAGGAGCCTTGTGTGGGGATTGTACACAAGGGACATATGGATCTACAGACCTAGGAGGAGAGGTATGGCTTGGAGTTAGTTGACCTTACACATACCTATCAATATGAGAAGAGTGAGTCACCACTCTTGGAGATTCCACTGATGAACCAAGTTGTTGAGACGAACAACTTGTTGGGACACTTACTCCCAGGATCGTTCTATAGTGATGAGGATGCACTCCTTATTGGACAGAATGACCATAGCACGTGTTTGGACACATCTGTACGGGATCCAGGCGCTAATGATATTAGTAGGGTGAGTGCACAGGAGGATACAAATGCCCATACAAGATACGGTGCAATTCAGATGGGGGTCGCAATTGGTGATGGCGTGCAATGGCATACAAGAGGACTCAATAGCACAGGGGATAGTCGGCAGTTCAATGCCTTATATTTTGAGGAGTGTGTTGTTGGGGATTCCATTGTTGACACTAGCAGCAAGAGGCATGAGGTAGCACCTCAGCAGGATTGTGACCAGGAGTCACGACACTTGGCAGGTCAGTTGAGAGTCAGTGAGGACATGATCATGGCAGCCACTAGATGCATTGATGATACACATGCATTGGTCGCAGGTTATTGTTGGAGGGCTTCGATGGCACATGATAGTTCAGATGGGGGACTTGTCATTGATGACTTCCATACACTTAGGGAGAGAGTGACTTTGATGAGGGTCGACTACCAACAATTGTTGATGGATAGGGATTACCTATTGGAGGTTGGAAAGATGTATCATAGGGCACTGAGGGAGCAGGAGGTTGAGGTGGACTGACTCACTCATGAGTTAGTGAGCACACAGGGAGATTCTTAGAAGGCACACAGATAACCCTTCAGGAATCAGAGTCCAGATAAGAGGAGATCCTTCAGGAAATTAGACAGAGATCCACTACATCTATTTCAGCAGAGAGACAGATATATCCCTCAGCCACATTGCGAGAGGATGTTGGTGGTTTAGTAGTGGAGCACCAATTGAGGGAGGAGCATGAGGAGTACCCAGGATCACTGATGAGTATGGAGAGATATGATCCAGAGACACAGGAGGATGTCCATAGGCCACAAGGACCACCCTTCATGAGGGGTGTTGAGACAGTTGGGCACACATGGGGAATCCAGAGGCAGGGGCAGTTATGAGGACACTTCCATTTGTGTTCTAGGATTGGTTGACCTTCATGTAGAGGATGACCCCGTAGTACACCCAGGATCCATGATGTTGCAGGTGTATACAGGAGATCACATGAGTATGCAAGGGCATACAATGATGAGTGGTAGTTCACAGAGACATATAGAGGTGTACAGTGGGATTCAGGGGGACGCACTGGATTGCGGGGAGGAGATGTACTTAGTAGAGCATGGAGATTCCTCTCCCTTCCAGCAGTATACAGATCTGGGAGATCACTTTCACTGTAGCAGTAGTTGCGTGAGGGATGATGGATGGAGAATGATTGGCCTGCAGTTGGTGGAGATAGCTACTTTTGTACCCGATGGTTGGTGTTCAATGATGAGTACATGCGATTACTTACCATGGGTGCCGGTGGATGAGCTTTTGGTTAAGTCCTTTGGATTGACCAAAGCATCTGATACTTTCCAGTCCTATAGTTGGTTGCATATATTTATGATAGCCTTTCCCGATACTTTCATCATTGACGGAAGCACAGGGGTAGCTAGATAGTCGTAGGGGACATGGAGAGTTGGTAGGCTGAGACCACTTGACAGGAGTGTCTTGATTGCATATAGCAGGATAGGGGTGGATCATCAGGGGTAGACAGTTAAGGTCTTGGGCATGATTGAGAGTATCGTAGGCCATGGGACAGAGGATATCTCAGAGGTTGCTACATTTTTAGACTCTCATTGGGATGAGGGTGGAGGGCTTTCGACAATTACCAGTAGGGCACATCAACAGTTAGTAGGGATTGGAAGTGATGAACTTCCAAATTTGACATGGGATCCGGGAGTCCATTGGGTCAATAGTTTGTTTCATCTTATGAGGATCCAGTATGGATACTTTGAGCAGACAGTGATGATAAAAAAAGAGCAGCATCGACATGATGGTCCCTGTCAGAGACTAGCATGGGACCCTGGGATTACAGGGCTAGGGATTTCATTGATTGATGGAGACGAGCGGACCTTTGCAGGGGGAAGTCACCTTGATTTTCCATTGAGTTTCAGTATTGGGGAGAGCACGTCACTGGTTGGTGATTCATTGAGGTCTTGTAGTACCTCACTATGGCAGCAACATGTTCAGTCGGTGGGGGCCGTGTTGGGTTTGGTATGGTCTGGTAGGACATACTCATTTCAGGTTGAGGCTGTGTGTTTTTTGTAGGAGATTGATGGTGTTGATATGTTACAGAACTATACTTAACGGGGCATTGCAGTTCACATCTTGATATGGGATCCAGGGATTGAAGTGCTTGGTAGTTCAGTGTTTGATGGAGTTGAGTTTCGAGTAGAGTGGTTGCTTGGGGAGTTGACTGAGATTCTTTGGCCATTAATCATTCTACTCATCAGGATCATGTGGGTGTCATGCGTGGTGAGCACTTGCAGAGGCCCCATCTTGAGGGGAGTCAACTTTGTGTCACACAGGTGGATATGGGACCCCGGTATCATATGTAGATTGATTCAGTTATTGCTTGAGGACAAGCAATATTCCAGCAGGGAGGACTGTAATGTCCCCATTTTTGGACATTATTACATTACAAAGTGTTATGCCTACCAGAGTAGCCATATAGGGATGACAGAGAGTTCGAGAGATATTGAGGGGTTTTATTGGGCCCGACTTGCATCATTCATCATCAGGATCCATTCTGCACAACTTGGCTTCAGAAGTTGTTGACAAGTCTGTTCGATCTGGAGATGGAAGCCACTGTGATTCTATGTGATAACCAGAGTTGTATAAAGATGACGAAGAACCCAATGTTCCATGATAAGTCGAAGCACATAGAGATCCGGTATCACTACATTCGTGATATGGTGCAGAGGGGAACTGTAAAGCTCCAATATGTTGGCACAGATGAGCAGGTTGCAGATGTGTTGACCAAGCCTTTGTCTCGTGTGAAGTTTGAGTACTTCCAAGACAAGCTTGGTATTGTCCAAAAGGACCTCCCTCGAAAGGGGGTGTGATGTTGATGATACTATAGTATCCTGACCAACAATGGGTAGCTCCATTAGTATTTTATATCCTAGGGGATTGATCATCCCTGGGCAGATCCCGAAGGTCAGGTAAGGACGGTCTGTCATAGTACTTGTGCATGTATATGCCAACTATGGTCAGTAGTGGTAGCTCCGTTAGGATTTTATATCCTAGGGAATCTTATGATTCTTGGGCAGATCCCGAAGGTCCGGTAAGGATGGTCTGTCAGAGTACCACATGGTAGCTTGTTAGGATTTTATATCCTAGGGAATCTTATGATTCTTGGTTAGATCCCGAAGTTCCGGTTAGGACGGTTTGTCAGAGTACCACAAAATGTTGTTGTTGCACCTACTTCATTCATTCTTTTGCCTCATGATGATGTTGTATCAACCTTGTGCTGTTGATGATGTTGTATCAGCCTCGTGCTATTGATGATGTTGTGCTAGCTTCATGCTATTGATGTTGATGTTTCAATTTCATGTTGCTGCTGATGATGATGATGCTACTCCAACTCCATGTTGTGAACGATGATGATATTGAAGATGAGAAAAACTTCCAATGATTTGTAGATGTGCTAGTCAGTGTTCTAGATGCTGATGATGATGCTGCCCTCTCTCTCTCCTGATGATGTTGTATTGGGTTATGTCTGTAGAATACCCTTCTCGTTAAGGGGGAGTGTTGAAATATTGTAACTTCGAAGAATATTCTAATTATATTTAAGTTATTATCTTATAGATCAAATTTCCTTTTGTGGATTGATCATGTTGGGTCTTGTATAAGACCAAATCCCCTTTTGTGGATTGGTCAAACCATATTTATATGGTGGTATTTGTAAAGTTGGCCCCTAGGGTTTATAAAGTGGTTTTAACAACTCTTGGAAGAAGTCGGCCCTACTAAGTGAAGAGACATAACCCTAGCGCCTCCTCAACTAGTATTTATAAGTAAGGATGGCGCGTCACTTGTTCATTCACTCACTCACTCATCTAGTGCGCATCTTTTGAAGGTAGTTGCATGCTCAGTCCTAGTTTATTCTTGGTGTTTTGGTCTTAGTCTTGGCATTGTATTGGCAATCTATTATTGAGGAAGTTTTTGCTGGGTTTTCTCCCCCATGAGGGTTTCGCAGGATAAAATGTTGTGTACCTTGTGATTGTGTTTCTTTCAGTGATCCTCTTTATGCTGTTGTTTTGGAAATGCATTGAATGCTCTAGTAAATTAAAAATAACCTAATAACAACATTAATCTTAACAGTTGTTTAGAGGAAAGGATGCCAAAATTGTCTTAAGGTGTCTGTATTTACTATTGATGTGGTCAAATAAAATACTTATAGAAACACAATCTCTATGTGAAAGAATTGTGTGCATGATATTGGTGAATGTTGATTGATTTGAATTTGAAGATGAAAGCAAATGATATTTTTCCTTATGAGAGTGATAAATTCTATTTCTGGTAGGATATTAATTAATACATTTATCGCTCCAATTCTGTGTCCAATTGTTTTGAATGTGAAGGTCAAAGTACCAAAAGGCTGTAGAAGGTGCAATTAAGGCAGGCAATTTGAAGGTTAATGGAATGCTGCCTCGTGTGCGTACTGACCAGTATGTTATAACTTTTGAAGATGACAGGTATGCAATAGAATTACAGGCCAGTTGAAGATCTACATTTCTCATGATGTGCCTTGCATTTATTATTGAAGATTTCAGCATGTTTTAGAATATGCGAAATGTCTTGTATCTCATTTAAAAATATTAAATGTGTTTAGGTTTACACCATTTGGTATGAAGTATCAAATACAATTTTCAGAAGGGCTGCCTTCACAGACCCAATTGTTGGTGCATTTTCCGAGCTTAATCAGGTATGTTGAAAACTCAGTTTCTCAAGAGAGTACTTCAAAATGTCTTTGTTTCTGATTACCAATTTTCATGCTTGTCCACATCTAGTTGGCTTGTCTATATCAGTTAAGTTTATCTAATCAGATGTTTTGATAAGTTTGTGGACATTTTACTATACCAATACATGTTTACTATAGAAGAAAATTTTCTATAGTGAGAAAGGATTATGAAAACATAACAGAGAGGTAATTGTGCAATTTATTGCAGGTTAGCAACTGAAGTCGGTTTGGAGTGTATCGAGATCCAAAATATGCTGGAATTTTATGAGGATTATCGGTATCTGACTATGCATTCTACTATAATGAAAAATCCTCCTTTAATTAGCTTTCTGGACTGGTGTATCATGAATTCTATTTGCTCGTCCTTATTAGTATGCAGCTTAGAAGCACTGAAATTGGTTGGCTGTTTTTATCTTTTATTGGCCAAATTTAAAATCTTTATATGAATTCAATACATACAATATAGGAGATGGAATGTGAAATAGATGCTGGGATCAATAAATATCATCGAAATGCACCTGAATGAAACACCACAATTTCTAGAAGAATAGCGGTAGGCGTTTCAGATGCAGTAACTGGTTTTGCTTGGTGAATTGGTCCAATGTAATAAAAAGACTCCAGGGATTGAAATGATGTCTTATGAATGAACGATGTTGAACAATTTAAACCTTTCTTACGTTAAGGAATATACATAGGTCATATTTCTTCACTTGCAAGTGAGAGCTCCTATTTATGGGTGGACAATGACATTGCATCGATGAAATATCCCAAATCCCTCAGATCTGGATATTTACTGCTGATACTGGTGATCTAACTGCAGATCTGCTGCGTTGGGGTTTCTGGCTGAGTTTTGGAAAGGTTTCTGGCTGCGTTTTTGTTGTGTTTATATGTTTTATAGTATTATACCATGCATGCGATTGTTTTGGAACCAGGAACAACTCAATAGCTTTATTAAATAAAATAACAGGAATTACAATATAACATGCGGAAAATAATGAAATAACCTCAGCTAGATCTTGTAGAGAATGACCTTAGCTGGAATACAATGCAAAACACTAAGGAAAATACTCGTAACAATAGAGATCGGCGGATCTATGGTCGGCACTGAAGATCCACTGCATGCGTGGTCGGATCTGCTGCATGCCACTGGAAATACCCCCAACAACTACCACTGAAGACTGGAAATCTCGCCCTGGTGGCTAGACTCATCGGATTGGCCTGAAAACTGTCTCAGAATGGTCACCTTGCTGCCTAGTACACTTCCCCTATCTGCTGCTTGCAGATTTGACCCTTTGCTGATCTACCGGAACCCCGGATGGATTCTCTCAACCCCTGTACACTTCTCTCAGCTGGATATCATGATTTTGATGTTTTACCCGACGGAATACTATGATAACTGTCTCAATGGAAGCGCCTCAGTCTCTTCTCCACTGGGTCAAAAGGATTTTGCCTGATTCGCCCTGGTTGGGCCTAGCGACCCCAATCTGTGCCTTCAAACCCCACTCACCTGCCTAGTGAAGTGTGCACTAGTCTGCTTTGTGCGTATATGTTGCTGTAGAATGAAGATGAAGCTCGATGAAGCACCATAATGGTACTTCCGACGGCTAGGGTGTTTCTCTAAACATCGAAACCTGTCTCGAGTGGTGGTTTCCTTTAGAAATCCACAAAACAATAGAAGGTCGAGCCCTCCTCTCCGAAACCTGTTTTTGAATTCACAAATCAACATAATGACCAATTAGGTCGACTTTTCTCCCTTTATACCTCCTCTCATCTATTTCTGTGTTCACTTAATTAAATGACTTTTCGCCTAAGTTATGATATAATGTTCACTTAAGTCATTTAAACCCCCTTTTTGTTCTAATTGGACGTTCACTTTACCACTTAAGTGACTTTTTCCCTAAGTATCACCTCAATAATTAATTAAGTCACTTAAACCTCCTTTTTCCTCCTTTGAACTTGTTATCGCCTACCCTAGGGATAACTAAGGAGATCATGTCTCGAGGCCCACAGGTCCTAGACATGGAGTGCCGAGAGCCAGATGACTTTAGCATGGCCTTGAAGGGCCCTTCTTTTCTTCAGTGCAACCCATTTATTAGCAGCAACAATATCCATCCCACCAGCCTGGTCCTGAAGTAGCAGTAAGTCTTGCTCCATGAGGTAATGAGTTCGGGTATCATGGTATGTGTCACTCTGATTATTGAAGCACTTGAATATGTTGCATTGAATTTTCCTTCATTTCATAACGTTTGCTTGGAAATTTTTCTCTTTAACTTGTTCATACGTGGAAGGGTGACATGATTCCCTAGTAAGTTGATCTTCCTTTAGGATGGGTTGCCACCGGGTGGGTCTATGAAAGGTCTGTTGCCATCCTAATACACACTTGCAAATGTGAGCTAAGTCCGGCTCACTTAGTGTGTCCTTGGAGGCACAATGCCTAGGTTCACAGCTCACGTTGTCACTTTGACCAGAACCTCTTTCGTCTAGGCTCACTCCTAGGGAAGCCAAGGGGGGTAGTCCCTAGTTTCTAGATTAGTTTTAGAGTTAAGTTCTAGGAGTTAGTTTTAATTATTTACAAGGTTTGGGGGATTCTAGTCCTAAGATGCACAAGCAGCAATACAAGGTGCACGGGTTAGCATGTAAAGCAAGCCTTTTCCTAGGGCAACTAAGACTAGTGCCTAAAGATTGGGCTTGGGGTCAACTAAGTTAAAGGGTCGTTCGTTACAAATAGATTACAATATTACTTACAAAAGAATAACTTGATCAAATAAATATTAGACACAAGATTTACAATTCAAAGAATGCCAGAGTAGAATAACAAGCTAACCACTTTACTTATATTGTGTTTGTGCAGGATATAAAAAGATTAAAGCATCATATAACATTATCATAAAAACAACAAGATCATCATCATCAATACATCAAGAAGAAGATTTATGAAGTTAAGCACAAGTATCAAGGATGAAGATCAACCACTCTTAATTATTAAACCCACAAGTATTTAGAAATTTAGATCCAGGGTTGAGTTGTTAAGATTTCTTAGGGTTATCAAATTTTATTAAGCTCTCACCAAAGCCTCCTCCTCCTATTGCCAAATAACTGCTGGATGCTCAATAAGTGTTGCCACCCTAGCTTCGCAGGTCAGCCCTAAGACAAGAGTACTTCCCGGAGAGGACACATCTTGTGCGCCGTGAGACAGTCCCCTGCCTACACCCTCCGTTGTTTTCCTCAAGTCCCGTTTTAGATGGTGAAGATGGTGGTCTGAGGTACCCTAAAGAGTCTATTAAGTTTATATATTAGTTAGGTAGACTTTTAGGAGTTTTTTAGAGTGTTTTAAGAGTTTTATGACACTTTTTAATGGTGATTTAGTGACTTGGCCGAAACTCATTGTGGCCTTAAAAGCGTGTTGATTTAGTTATGAGATCAAGAGCATTAACACCTGTATATGTCACTAAAATGCACAATTAAGATAGCTTGAAAGAAAAACAAAAGGCAAGAACAACTTGCCAACCAATAGAAGATAGGCAGTCACACTTTTATGTGTTCAAAAGCATTTAGGCAATAGCATTTAGTGTGAAAGAGAAAAATATTTAGACGTGCCTACTTATCAACTTAAAAGAAAGAAGCTACTTCAAGCATATGGCATCAAAAGATCTATGCATTAAAGAGAAACACCATCTACTTATGAAGCATCAAAAGATCTATGCATTAAAGAGAAACACCATCTACTTATGAAGCATCAATGATTATAGATCTAAGCATGGAACATAAAGATAAACATTTAGTGAACTAAACATGCATAAGATCTAGTTAAGTTGATTGAGGTGCCCAATATGCTTAAGCTAGAGAATTATTTAGTGTATTAGATCTAGATCTAGGGTATTATAACTTTAAAGCACTTAGATCTTTAACCACATGTTAAAACCCTAACCTAACCTTTTGGGGTATTCCTCTCCCAAATAGGTAGGCAATTAAATTAGCTTGCTTATTAATTGAGATTATTGAAAAAGGAAAGAAACAAGCAGGCAAGGAAGAGGGAGCAAGAGAGAGAAAAACAAACCAAGAAACAAGTAAGCAAAAAGGGAAAAAGGCAAACAAGCAAACCAAGAAGCAAGCAAGCAAACCCTACCCCACGTCTTAGGGTTTGGGAGATACCCTTTATCTAACAAACCCTCATGTCCTAGCAAGAGAGAGGCAAAAAAACAAGATCTAGATCAAACCCTAATTACCCAAGGCTCACACGTGGGAGGAGGCCGTACCCTTTTTCTCCCACAACTATGAGCCACTACAAGCAACCAAAAAAAAGGAGAAAAATGAAGGAAAAAGCCAAGAAAATGAAGGAACAAGGTTGAGAAATAGCTACCAATCCCTTGGGGGGTCTTTGAGTGTTGTGTGGATGCCTTTGGGTAGCCAAAACCCCTCTCAACCAGATCTGAATCTGCAAAAAATAGCAAGCTATGCTTGCTGGAAATGACACACACAACTATACAAGTGAAGAAAAATCTTGTTTTTTTAGGGAAAATTTTTTCTTGAAAAATTTTAGTGAAAATTTTAGATTATGATGACCAAAGAATTCTATTATGCTAGCTGAAATATGGATTGCAACATAAATAATGAGAAGAAGAGCAATAGAAGAAGATTGCTTGGAGTGTATGAAAATCTTAAAGGGAGACTCTTCCAAGAGGCACCCTAATGAAACCCTTGAAGTCCAACCTGCAAAAACTCACAATAGCATGCATACAATGGATGATATGGAGGGTTAATCTAATAAAGTGAAATACTTGCACCTTATCTAGCTAACCACATATATAGATTCACAAGACTACTTTTTGCAAGATCTACTTAAATAACATACTTTACCTAAGATCCATTCATGCAACCATTATATGAAATCAAAACGATTTTACCTCATATGTTTGTAAGAACACAAATACTTGTAGATCTTCCCAAAATCCTCCAAAGCTTCTTTTATTATTGCATCAAGAAATGAGATCTTGGAGAAATACTTGCTCCAAAACCCTAAGAGAAGAAAGAGAGAGAGTGTAAAATCAAGTAGCATAACAATAGCTCAAGATATGGTGAGTTGGAAGTGAGGAAAGGGATCTATTTATACTTGGAGAGGCAAACCTACCTCTCTTGGATCAATGCCAAGGGTCCACCACCAAGCATAAGAGTAGATCTCAAGGCTAGGGCACACCATCTANNTGTGGGAGTGTTGGGATCACACAAAAGTCAAGTGGGAAGGCTCTGGGATTGGTGCCAAGGGAGAGGAAGAGGCCCCAACAATTAAAAACGATTTTTCTTGGAGAACCACAAGAGGGGGGCGTAACTCTCCTTGGAGGGCGCAACAGAAGGGGGAAATGCAATGAATGGAGGGGGATTAATGAGAAAATGGGAGTGGGATCACCCTAGGAGGTGATGTGGGAGTTAAAGGGAGTCATAACTCATGAGAGGGGGTCCCATTTAAGTCACAACGTTCACCACCAAGGAAAAACGTCAATCCTCCTAGGGGGGCGTAACTTTTTGGTGAGGAGAAGGTCATCTAGGAGGGAAAGATCCTCCAACAACTACCAAAACATCAACACTCCCTCTTAGCTAGGGAGGCATCTTTCATGATGTCTTCATCTGGTAGTCCACTGACTACTTTGCAATCTGCTAGCAGGCACATGGTTGCTACAATTCCTTTGATAGCTTGAATCATCAGGCACAATCTCTGCAATCAAACAGTAGCACACACAGCTACATCCAAATGATCTGGTAATCTCTATGACAATCAACTAGTAGCACACAACTAGTACAATGTCATGCAATAAATCACAACTGCTGCCAAGTAGTACACAACTACTGTCCAGTGACACATAGTCACTGCTAGTGGAACACATGCACTATAGTAGCACACAACTTTTGTCCGTAGTCGCACAACCTCCACCAGTGGAACACATCCACCGAAGTAGCACACAACTACTGTCCAGAGACAGTCTCCGCCAGTGGTACACAACCAACAAAGTAGCACACAACTACTGTCCAGAGTCACACAACCTCTGCTAGTGGAACACATCCATCGTAGTAGCACACAACTACTGTCCAGAGACACACACTCTCTGCCAGTGGTACACAATCACCAAAGTAGCACACAACTATTGTCTGGAGTCACACAGCCTCCACTAGTGGAACACATCCACCGTAGTAGCACACAACTACTGTCCAAAGACGCACTTTCTTCGCCATAGTCTTACGATTATGTGTGTGATGTTTCTTCTCTCAAGAGGTTCGACAATGCATTACCCCCTCAGTCACCTCTCGTGACTGATCCAGGGAACCCTTGGCCAGAGGGGTTAGTCGGCATGAGAAGAAACAACACACCTCCCTCTCAACGAGGGTGAACATTCAAAAACACTCCAAGCTTGTCCTTGAAGTACTCATACTTCACTCTTGACAAGGGCTTGGTGAGAATGTCCGCTCCTCTCTGCACCATGTCTCGGATGTAATGATAATTGATCTCTATATGGTTAGACCTATCATGGAATACATGGTTCTCGGTAAGCTTCACGCAACTTTGATTGTCACAATGTATCAAAGTTGGTTCCTGTTATCGCACGGTTTGTAGGAAAGGTCCAAGAGCTTGAGTTAGGGCTTGAAACCGGCGTAACAGGAGCTTCCCCACCCACTATTTAGGAGGGCAAGTCCAAGGGAGACGTCCCTAAGGCAATCTGGGTTAAAGAAAGGCTAAAGGGTAAAAAGCCAAGTCAAGGAGAACTCCTTTCACAGATTGCTGCCCAGGAGGAGATAGTCAAGTAGAACAATCCACTGATGAATGCGCCTGTTTGCGAGACAAAACGAATACAACTAGAGTATGTGCTTGCAGTGGGTTAGTACTTCATCAATGACTATCTTTCAAATGTATATATGAGCAATAAATAGATATAATTATTGACGAAGTCAATGATTATCAAAACAAAGACAAGATCACTTCTTCAATAAGTATATAAGGAGCATTCAATATTCACAATTAAGCTTTGTAATATATCATCAATGCAATGTCAAATCAGCTCATATACATATGATTTCTGCGTCACCTATATTGCTTCTGCAATAGGTATGACGTCTACTTGAATCAATAGGTTAATAACATGACAAAAAGTGAAACGTTTGAGCAAATAAGCTTACAGTCATAATCAATAACTCAATGTCAATCAATGTAGAAGGTAAACGTCACAACGTTTGAGCATAAACAAGATATCCAAGTAATGTAACGTCACCTATGCTATTTCTGCTGCAAGTGTGACGTCAAGCTTTGTCAATGAGTCAATATGAAAGGAAAAGAGCACCACGTTTCACCAATAAACTCACAAATGTAATCACTAGCTCAAAACCAATCAAAGAAATGACAAAGTCAAAACATTTAAGGTCCAAACAAGAGTTCTAACAATGTATGACGTCACAGCTATATGAATTTTGGTGTTCTGCAGGTTAGCTAGCCAATGATGGACGTTTTGACAAATTCAACCAGAAAAAGTGCAATTTAACTCCACGGCTATGAAGAGACAACTAGGCCGCACACTTCTATCCAAGCAAAAGTTCTTTTAAGGCCAACGTTGTCCTCTTAGGGTTAGTCCTAAAACTAGCTAGGGTTAGACGCTAGGTTAGTTAGGGTTTGCAATTTAGAAGTAGTTTGAAAAGGTTAAAGGCATAACAAGCTCAAGCAATGTTTCTAGACTAGTGCCTTGGGTTAATGGAGTCAAAGGGAAGCATGACTAATGGTTCAGGAAGAGTTCAAACCTAAGGACAAGAGAACTAGGGTTTAATGGTGTTGCTAAAGCAAGGCCACAAACCCTAACCCTAAGAAGAAAAGACTTATCTAGGTGTAGCTAAAGCTAGGCCTAGAGCTTTAATCCTCTCCTTAAGACTTTCTTGGCAAAACGGCTAGCTCAAAGACATGAATCTATGGCTGAAAAGTGTTGCTAAGGCAAGGCTTTTCAAACCCTAGAAGGAAACCCTAGGTGTAAAATCAATTAGGCCTAGGACGCCTTCTTTCTTCAATTTATGCCAAGAACTAGCTCAAGATAAAAGAAGGTTAGTGTAGCTATGGCTAGGCTAAACCCTCTAGAATCCAATGGCTATAAGCTTATGCTATGGGGACATGAAGCCTCAACCTACTTGTGTGTAGGCTCCCTAGGGTTTCAAGGATCAAGTAAATACAACAAGATAACAATGAATGCAAATGTTAGACAACAACTATTCACTCAAGAAGCTTTGATGAAGAACACTTACAAGATCATGAAGAAAAACCAATCCACACCCTAG
>CBVK0100099060.1:0-12945 GCA_900067695.1 Picea abies
AGTCTTCTCACAAATTTTGCTTCAATTTCATCAGGCTCAGAATCCTCATTCTTGTCTTCTTTAAATGATGCTTCTTTGGAGGTGGGTTTATATTTAATTATTCTCATTTCATATGCAGTCAACGTTCCTAGAAGTTGATCAAATGCCAAGGATTTTAGATCATTAAGTTATTCTATAGCAGAGACCTTTGGGTTGAACCTATCTGGTAGAGATCTCAAAATTTTCTGAACTAAAGAGGGTTCCTCAATTTTTTCACCAAGTGATTTCATTGCATTTACCAGTTCTTTAGCTCTCAGAAAGTACTTTCCAATAGTTTAATGCTCTTTCATATTCAGCTGTTCAAACTGTACTCTGTAGGTTTGAAGCTTGGCGTCCTTTACCTTTTCATTACCTTCATAACTGCTAATGATTTTGTACCACATTTCTTTGGCAGTTTCTAAATGCATAGCTTTTACAAATTCTTCTTCTGCAAGCCCACTCAGGATAACATTCATAGCCTTAGCGTTGAATATGAATTCTGTCTTGTCATCCTTATTAGCTAGTACAACTGGCTTTACATAACTAGTCTCTACCACATCCCAGACATTTTCACCTAAAGCCATTATGTAGATTCTCATTCTAACTTTCCAGAAGGAAAAGTTTGTTCCATTGAACATAGGGGCTTTATTGGTTGAAGTTCCTTCATGGATTGACATGTTTAAGCTCTAGGATCTACCCTTAGATAAAATGGGCCCGCTCTGATACCAATTGTTGGACAACTGAGAGGGGGGGTGAATCAATTGTCACTGTTCTTAAACAATTATACCTATTTTTAAACTCATTACAGAACTCTCAATGATGATCACAATAAATAAGAAATAGAGTATTCAACATCAATGACACACATGCATAATATAGAGACAGATATTCCAGAGGAAACCCATAAAGGGTGAAAACCTCTTCTTCTTTATATGATAATTATTTTCTATACATTATCATTCTTATGAGCACTAACTCATAATGAGGCTACCACCTCTACTTTGCAAGCTGCTACTTGCTGATAGCACCAACTCTCTGATTTCTCTAGCACCCACTAGAAGGAAGTACCAACTCCTTAAATGTTCTAACACCAATTGGCTGGAAGCACCAACTTCTAGTTATACATGCACCGACCTGTATATTAGAGAACCAATGTTCTCCCTTGCACCACCCTGCCACCATGGTTTCTTTGGCTACAACCAGATGGAACCTATACCTCCCTGCGTTCAAGCACCTACATGAAATTCCAAGGACAATAGTCTTCCCTACCACCTCCCAACCACCCTGAAATATAAAACTTTGCTTTCTGTGAATTTATTACAGTGATTCAATAGTTTTCATTGGCTTACCAGGCTTATCACTGTTCTGCTATGCTGCTTTTCTCTGCCTGCATCAGTGTCTTCCTGCTTGCATCCTCTTTAGATTTCTGATGTTCTCCTCTGTCTCAACATGCACACCTCGACTTTATATTCTTCTGACAGATATGCATCTCTGTTCTTTTCTTCTTCTATGCTTCAGCTCCTGCACATCATGATTCTACACACATGCATCACTCACAACAACAACAACAACAAGATCTCTTCTCTGTTCTACATTTTTATAGTCTCTGTGCACCTTGTGCATGCTGCATTTGCTATCCCACTGCATACACTTCACTGCATTCATCATCACTGACCCTTCTCCTAAGATCCTTTGGCTTTGTTGACCATAACAGTCTTCGACCCACTTCCATCTGTTAGTCGACTCTATGATGAGTCTACACTCATCTGGCAGTTGCCTCGAGACTCTTCGTCTTCTTTGTCGATCACCCTGAAGACTCTTCAAATTCTCTGGTAGATGCAATCACTTCCTTTTGGAAGTTACTGAGAGAATCTTCATGCATTCATGTGTTTATCACCTTCTGTCTTCTTGAGGAAAAATTTAAAGTGGGTATTTATCCTTTCTGGCTAATCCCTTTCCTTTCACATGTGGCCTCAGGCGATAACCAAATGCCTATTCAGAAAGAATTTCGCGATTTCATGATCTGGGATATATAGCTACGAGTTGCCTCGCTCCACTCATGAAAATTCTGAAATGGAGCCTATATTTGCTAGCTCCTTCCCCTCACTTCCGCTGATAGGACTGCTGGCTGTGACCACAACTCCATTCGAAAGTGCATTTCGCAATTTCGCACTTCAGGGATTATCCCATGAGTCCCTTGACTCCTCCAACACCTAGTACTTGAAATGGAGCCTAGCTATGCTATCTCCTTCCACTCACGCGACCACCAGCGGTGACCACAACCTAATTAAAAAATGCACTTCACAATTTCATGTTTTGGGGATTCTCCTGTGAGTCTCTTTGAATCCTTCCTCTGGAATTCCCGATATCCGAAATGGAGCCTAGAATCTTGCACAATCCTACCTTCACATGACCACCGCCAGTGACCGCATCCTAATTCAAAAATTCATTTCGCAGTTTCACATTTCAGTGATTCTATGATGAGTCGTCTCGACTCTCCATGTTGCAAACTCTGAAACATAGCTTGGATGCACTAGCTCTGCTCTCCAAATCTCGACGATGTGTCCATGAGATATGACCACTTGATAATCATTTGAGATATTCTCTCTCCGGATCAACGGTCCATGATCTGTGGTGATCGGACGACTATCCTCCACCCTGGAACTTCAACTTTCAGGACTTTGGGGGAGTGTTGATTCTAAGACTCCTGAAACTAAACTCCCAGAGTGACATCACTCTTGCGTCAGTCGATGATGTGTCATGAGTCGAGTGCTTTCCACGTGTCACTTCTTGGATCAATGATCCATATTTGTCCTTGATCCAACGACTGAGATTATATCGTCATTTCATGTTTCACGAGTTTGAGAGGTTAGGGCACCTCCTTCCTTTGACCTTTCAGTCAACAAAATGCTGATCTTTAGCCACGTGTCCTTCTTGGATCGACGGTCTAGATTTTTCCTCGATCCAATGACTGAGATTATATCGTCAGTTCACGTTTCATGAGTTGGAAGGATAGAGCACCTCGTGACTTTGACCTTTCACTCAACGAAATGTCAATCGATCGCCATGTGTCCTCTGGCTTCAACGACCAGGATCATTTCACGATCTCGCATATCTCAAGTTTGAGGGGTTAGAGAACCTCCTTCCTTTGACTTTCCAGTCAGTGAAATGCTAATTTGTGACCACGTGTCTTGCCCGAAGATGGACGGTCCTCCTTCTTTTGGGATTTTGTAAGCCCGCTTCTCCTTGCACTTTAAAGAACATACAGGTTCTCCTAGATCCAACGATGATTGGACCCCGCACTCAGATCTAACACCCAAGATCTATCCTCCATCTGTGTGCTCCTCCTGTCTAGACTTACGATGTCTTCCGAGCCTTTTTTCCATTGCTTTTCTTTCCATCAATGACAAGCTCACTCCCAACTATAAACCTGTGAACACATGTTACATGATTCTGCCCAAAGAAACAAAGACAATTCCTGGTCATGTATCATATCCTTGACAAAACCAATGATGGACTGATTATTTCTCTCTGCAACCCCATTCTACCGAGGGTTGTAGGAGTCTGTCAACTCCCTCTTTATCCTTTAATCCTTGAAAAAATACTTGAAGTCATTGGATGTGTACTCTCCCCCATTTTTCGACCCCAATACCTTGATTTTCTTTCCTTACTAGTTCTCCACCCAAGCCTTGAATTCTTGAAACCGACTGAAGACCTCATCCTTGGTATTCATAAGTAATATCCATGTTTTCCTGAAAAAATCATCAATGAATGTTACATACTATGATGATCCTTGCACTGATGCTATTGACATTGACCCACTCACATATGAATGTATAAGATCCAATATCACCTTGGACCTACTCTCTATGCTTGGAAAAGCAGCCTTTGCATTCTTTCCAAGTGCACACTGTCTGCACATTCCCTCTTGCTCAACACCGAACTCTAGAAGACCTGTAATAATCTCCCTCATAATTGAAAATTCCCTGTAGTGTAGGTGTCCCAACCTATTGTGCCATAGTTCACATAGGTTATCACTATCATGTACCAAACCCTAAATATGATTTCCTGTAAACTTGTATAAGTTATCCTCTCTAACCCCAATGACCATTATTGTGTCCGAGATATATTTCTCTGGATGTATGAGTACCTTCCCTCTTCGAAAAGTAACAAAAAAACCCCTGTCCTCCATAACTGAGAATAAGATAAAGTTCTTATTTAGTCTCGATACATAAAGCACATCCTAGGCATCAAACGAACCTCCTGAATATCACTAGAATAATACTATTCCCTCTCCCTTCACTACATAGTTGGTATCATCACCAAGCTCCATATGGATCCTTGAGTCTTTCTCCATAATGCTGCTGAATAAATCTCGTGCTTTTGTCATATGAAGAGATGCACCACTGCCCAAGTACCACACACTCCTTGTAGTTGTGCTGGTAGAAATGTAAGAAACTATCGGGAAATCCTTCTCAAACTTCATTGAAAACTCACCTAGTTGTGTCTCTACTGATGTTTTTGTCTATATATTTCCTCTTCCCTTATTCTTCTCTAGACACTGAGATGTATACTGTCCATTCTTATGACATGGAAAGTACTTGATTTTACTCAATTCCTTCTTCTTCTCAGACTATGATGTTCCTCCATAATTTTTACCCTTTTTGTTGGAACCCTTTCCTTTCCTCTTCCATGTCTTACTGAAAAGGGCCAAGTTCTTATCACTACTTCAGTGCTTGATTCATTTAAACGCTTCCTGAGTCTCTTCTTGGATAAAATCATCCTAAAGCCTCTTCCAATATGGGAGTTTTTCTTGAGTGTAGATTCCCTTGATAAATGGTTCCCAACCACGCTAACGATATCTATGTCATCACATTTCTCTCCTATAGCTACAATATGATCACGTACCTAAGTGATCCTCATGAAATAGATGGTAACATTGTCAGGTCTAGACATTTGTACAAATCTATGTTTATTTCTTAAGACCATCTTCCTATTCATGTTATCTCTCTTGAATAATCCTACCGGGGAATAAAACATATCCTTGGAAATATCCTTCTTAGATAAGTGATGAATTAGATGATCCTTCACTGAATCTAAGATTACCCATTGGGATTTGATCTCTTTCTTCTGGTGAACTACCAAATCTTGCAGGTTTGTCAGTGGAAGAACTACTTTGTCCGCTATCTCCTAAAGGTCATATTCCTTCAAAGCTAAAGTAACTCTTTTGTTCTAAAATAGGAAATTGGATACTCCATCCAATCTGTCATAAACTCTCAGATTTGTTGTTTTCATCCCCTTATATTTGAAGGCCTTCCTTGGAAATAACCTGCTGTTGAAACTACCTTTGTTCTAATCTGTATGATCCTATATGCACATGTCACTATTGAAACCCACATATGTACATGAATTTCTGTAAGAAAATCCATGCATGTATGCACTTGTTTCTACTGTAACCTGTGTACAACTTCATATGACTATTAAAAAAAAAGTTCTACCTTTGTATGATCATTTCCCTAAAATCCAACCCTTGATTTCTTACTACTGTTTATAGATCTACTGAGATCTCCTTGCCTATATGATAGATATGCTGCTAACTATTGTCGATATGAAATCTGGCTTCCTCTTAGAGTGAGTGCTCTGATACCATGTTGAATTTCTAATCCTGGCACCTAGGTATCTTGTTATCTAGTTATTTCCTTGCTGTAAATGAAATTAGTAGCTCACAAAACATAATACACTTGATGGAATAATCATCTCAATTAAATAGTGAAAACAATACTAGAAACATAAATCTCATACACAATACACAAAGATATTCTTCCCATCAACTAATCTTATCATTGAAATGACTTCAAATCTTACAAGGGCTCCCTTACCAGGAAAATGTCCCAAAGAGAAAATACAAAAAAACTTTAGACAACACCTGCAAACCCTAGCAATTCCTGGTCTATTGTACACACCTGAACTTTGATGCTTTTTGATATGTACATACCTTTTCTTAAGAAAACTCATGTATACGTTCCTATCTCCATTGAAACCCATGTACACGCGCACAAAGACTATATGACAAAATTTGTATGCCATGAAGTTACTGCTGCGGCTCCAATATGATATAAATCCTTGCAACTGCTCCTATTCTCTCTTCGCCTTGACTTGTACCGATCTCTAGATGAAATTCCTTCTCCAGCTATCCAATATATCCTTGAGAAAAAATCATTCTCTTCTCTCTATGTCAAAACAACCAACCTTCTTCCTTTACCCTAGCATTTCTTTTATAATCTTAAGTTATGACCTAACCCTAATCTCCAAAGTGATTAATGGTTGATATTACTTCTCACCTCACTTGAAATCAATGGATAATATTGAATTCACTAATGCTAATTGTGGAGGAGAGAAATGGATATATCCTCACTCAAGAATTTTTGAATCTCACTAGGCTAGGTGAGTTAGGAAGGATTATCACCCCAAGCTTATAGCTTGTCAAAAATATCGATCAACCCTAAAAAAAGTGCTTGCAGATGAAATTTATAAATAGTTTAATAAGTAAATTAAAGACAATATAAATCTAAAAATTCAATACACAACAAGTCTCAAGAATGAGAAGAAATTAGCAAATGTTTTTTTTGATATCTTTTATGAGTTACAACCAAGTTTCTCTTTACAAAACCTTGCGAGGGTTTCGACCAGAATTAGACTTAGAAGTCTAAGATGTAATTTTAAATCATACATAGACAATTGGCATTTCAAAGAAGAAGAATATGACCGAAAATAATCTGGATCAATCCAAGCTACAAGAGCATCATAGTCTTGACTCTGCAAAATAACATTAATCAACATTGAAACTGGATTCATAACTTCTAATTAAGACTAAACAAACTATCAAGATGAATGAATGACCTTTGGAGCATGTCAAAATTCTATGCTTCCTATTCCTTTCTTTTTCCACCTTTAGAGTAACCTTGCTATCAACAAGATAACTTAGCTACGAAGAAACTTCTAAATGAATGAATGAATAAATATTCTCACTTGAGGCAAGAAAAAACCTTATCATAAGTATCTCTCTCTATTTTCTCATGTCCTTCTCTATCCTTTCTCTCTTCTTTTTATTCTTCAAAAAGTAGTTCAAGTGGTTCAACTACCTTTTGTTATAAAGTTAAATAACTTTAGTTAATATATGGAAACTTTATTTATAACAAGGGTAAATTATAATGAATAATAATTAATAGGCAGGGCCCCTATTTGTATTTATTCCTCTTATTTTCAAAATTTCCCTTATTTCTCCACATTTTACTCAAATATCATGCATATATCATCAAAATAATTTATATCAAAAGAAACCAATGTAATCAATTCATATCATCAAAACACTTGTATCTCCCAAAACATCATAAAAGGCATGATATAAAAGTTTTTTGAAAAATATTATTATGTTTTCTTTCCGAAAAAATATTTTCCTCTAATTTCAAAGTGAAAGTGTCATCACATCATGAAATAAAATCAGAAATAATATTTTTTTATTTAAAGTATCCTGCCTTTGTCTACTTCTTTCTGAAAGTACAACACTATGCTTAAGTAAATCAAAATCAACATATTTGATATTTCAGGGTGCATGTCATCAAATGTTATTTTTATTTCATTATCATCAAGTTTGGCAGGGAGAGACTTGATTATGTAAGAGGAGGTCTTAGATGAATCATAGCTTACAAAAATGGTAGGATGTTTTCATTTATTTGGCTGAGGTTCAATGGCTAATGATTTATAATTTCTAGGAACCTGGACAAAAAGTGCATGAGAAGCTACAAAAACAACAAGATGTATAGGCTGTAAAGGAGGAGGAGGAAATGAGACATTAAACCAATGGACTATACCAGAGAAAGGATTTGCAGGTATGTTTTCCCAACCATCCTTGGATGGGGGCATATGAAGTGGCTTAAGAAATTCAACTATGCTTGGGTGTGGCTGTAGAGGAGGAATAACATGTACCTGAGGTGGCTAGAAAGTGGGGTGGATAACAAGATTCGAATAATTGGTTTGAACCAACTGATTGAATTCATATGAATTAGTATCAAAGTGGATTGAAAACCTCATTCTCTTATTTCTTCCTCTTTTCCCAAATGCATTAGGCATTCTACCTCTTTTTCCTTTGTTTCCCTTGTTACCAAAGGGATTACTTCCATGACTGAAGAACATCTTCTATAATCCATCAATGATAAAATTAGTATATATACAAAAGTTACAGTATATTAAACATACAATACTATTTTGCTTTCAAATAATTTAACAATGGCTCTGAACTGACCAAGCAATCAAGCATGCCAAGGGAATATGAAAGGGAATAAGGAAAACAAGGAAGAAAATAATAAGATGCCCTTTCTCTGTTTGATGTCTCTATCATTCAAATTGTGCATTCTTTATCAAATTCTTCAGTATCACCAGTCACTAATCTCTTTGAACATGAGCACTAGATGGAAAGGAAATAATGATAAATGAATAATGGAAAGGGATTTTTAATTTATGAAAAATGTTAAATATGAAAGGAATGTATGATAAAATACAAGTTCATTATCCATTTCAATCAATTCTTTTCATAACTTATATTCTTTTCATCTGAATATGGTTCATATCAACATACCGTTTTTCAACATTCAAATATGCCTGGACATTTCATTTATCCACACAATATCTCCAAGACATATATCTATATCAAAAGAATAAGCTGCTCATACATCATCTTGTTGACTTATACAAAACTGTTCTCTTAATAGGTTCACTTTAAAAGTTTATTATAATCAATTATATCAACATGGGGAGTTATTTCCTGAATTTTTTAATGAAATATATTTTGGGATATTCGAGAATAATTTCTGAAAAGTGGTATAAGATGAGAGGATAATTCCCTATTTACATAAAATACAAATAAACTTTAAATCCATATATGAGACCTTCCTTCCCTTTTCCAAACATGCATTGCATTTTTATTTAGCAATTTGATCTTGTACTAACATATTTAACCATCATTTTTTAATGCAGATCCAACTATCCAAAATTATGATTGTTTTGGATTCATTGTAAGATATGAACCAAAATAATCAAATAACCAGAGTATGAACTAGAATAAGTAATTTCTCTCAAGATAAATGCAACTTTTAGGCCATATTAGTTATACCAACCGATATTTCAAAGGGATATCATTTCTAACAAAGGCACATAGTCCATACAATAATGCATCCAAAAGTGGGCACAATAATTTCGAAATAAACCAAATTATAATCACACCACAACCACACATTTCGATTCCTTCAAAATACTTCCAATAGAGCACAATAATGGCTATATCATTTATTTTAAATTAAGCTTGACATGCTTAATCATATACATGATTTGAAACCATATAATTAGGTAGACAAATAATGTAACACTCCTTTAAGAACATAGTTTATAAACCAAGGTTCTAACCCAAGTCTCATACTTATCGACTAAAATCACTACTTGGTTTTGTAAGAGATGAGAGAACAAACAATGTGTATAAAATATTGAACTCAATCCAAAACAATTACCATTTGAAATATTTCCATGAGTTTGAAACCAATATAACTAGGCAATAATATAATGTCCCTAAAAAATATCCAACTCAAATTCAAACTAAAAACCCTATCTTGAAAAAAACCATTGTTTGGATGCGAAATAATTTGAGAAGGAACAAATCCTATTGAATCATAAAATCAATTCATAACCAATGGTCACAAGTTTGAAACTTGACTTAGCCTCAACAATAAATAAGGGTTGATGCATAATTCTGGTCGAATAAGCAGGAAATAGACAATTTGTATCCATGTTGTTGATATGGGTTTGAAACCCAAATAACCAAAATAAATCAAGAGCCTTTGTTTGTCAACTAACCAAAGAAAAATATCATGTACAAATTATTATATCCATTCAAACATATATTAAGGTCTCAGGTTCAAAACCTTCTTCGGACTCAACAAAGATAAAGCATTTTGATGCTAGTAGTAAACATATCCATTTGAAAAACAGACCCAAGATGGGTGTATGTTTATACATAGATAAAATTTAAACCCAAAAAATTATACAATACCCACATCCAATATGACCAACATGGCTTGAAACCACACTTTTCTAAAAAAAAATAAAGGATTTTCGAAGGCTGGTATGCCAGACAATATGCAAATTGCTACAAGAAATTGAACCCAGGTCATAACTTACATCTTATATCAAATGTGTTCATTTCATCCCATTTAGAGAGCCGAAGAATGATAAAATTGCAGAGGAATGGAAAGTGAACATAAATGAAGAGGAATATGCTCAACAAAGAGTTATACCAATTTTTTTTCTTTCACAAACATAAACCCTTGAGTAAAATAATCGATAAGAGAGAAAAAATAGGGAGAAAATCCAAACACTTAACACCAGTCAAATACATAGAGTCATTACTAAATTATTACTTCACAAAACCCATGCATGAGATGCTTAATAAACTGGCAAGTAGATAACTTTCCTTTCTTCATTTTTTATACTAGGGTTGGGCTGAGACGGTTGCTACAACTTCCAAGAGCAGGGTTTTCAACCTGGCTCGAGCTGTCTGTTGATATTATGGTAGTTGCAGGAGGTATCAACGTCCATGTGTAACCTATGACTAGATTAGAATATTCAGGAAGCTAAAGAAACCTTATAAATATGAGTAGAAACCCTAGAAGACAAGTCAACCCAATAAAATAATTAATATTAAAGTATTATAGTCTAAAAGGAGAAGTGGCCTAGACTGGTGACAAATAGCACTATAAATAGAGGGTGCTTGAGCTCATTTGGACACACACTCACTCACAAGATCACACAAGTATAGTGGTGTGCAAGTCTAGAGGAGGAGTGCATATCCAATGACTACATCTGGGTATTGGTCTTGGTTTATGGTTTTTGGACTTTCAACTTGGTGTGCTACCTTTGGAGAAAGGTGCACTATCTCTTGGTTATCTGTTGGGTCTAGTGATACTTCGAGAATTATTCTATCTGTCAAGGTTATGGTGCTCAGGGGTGGATGCGTGCCTATTGTTGGGTGACAATATTGTGATATTGTCTATGGTTAAACGAGCACCTCTTAACATTTTATGATCTCACACCACCTTCAGGACAATCTAACTGCTGGAAGGTAAAGTGACAGTTCTTTGTTAAGCTTGTTGTGGCACCAATAACATCTACAACTAGGGTTTCTAATCTTGCAGCTATAAAAAACCCTAACCTAACTCTCTGGGAACTTCAAGTGAGACATTTGGAATAATTCCTAGACATTCTAGTGCGCCTTAGCCTAGTGCACCTCTTGGTATATTCAACTAGCAAAAACTTCAAGGTTGAATTTTTGGGTCAAAGTCAAAGTTTGACTGGTCAAATTCAAAGTCAAATACAATCATGACTTAATCCATGAAGACATAAAACAAGCTAGAAGGAGCTTCAAAATTCAGATTATGGAAGACAAGGATTGACCTCATCCTTGCCAAGAAATATGTTCTAGATATCGTGAAGGGTAAGATCGTGGAACCACATTTTGAAGTAGGAAAATAAAATCAACCTTAGAACGTTGTAGCAATGGAGAAGTTCAAGGACAATGACATCAACACTATGAGTATCATTGTGGTCTTTGTCAAATATCACTTGATACCCTACATATCCAATCTTGACTCATTCAAGAAGATGTATGATGCCCTAACTAACCTCTTTGTAGTCAGAAATATTGGACAAGTGATGAGTATGAAGAATGAGCTTCATGATACAAAGATGACTAAGGATGATACTATAGCCTCATACTTTGTAAGGATTTCTCAGTTGAGAGATCAACTACAAGCCATTGGAGAAGTTATTCCAGAAAAGGAAATTGTGAATATTTCACTTAATGGTCTCTCTAGATCATGGGATTCATTTGCTCCAAGCATGAACACAAGGAAGGAGTTTCCAATGCTTGAAGAAATTTGGACCTATTTCTCACAAGAAGAGACAAAGAGAAACTCAAAAGGAATATCTCAAAAGGAAGAGGATGCTCAAGCCTATGAAACAAAGTTCAAGAGACACGGATGTTAGATTTTTAGCTCGGGAGGTACTCCACATGTGTGTCTTATATGCGGAAGTTACCTTGTACCTACACTACTAGACACTTGACTTTGTAATGGGTTTTTATAAAGTTGTTATAAAGTGGTTCTTTTATTAAAGTGACTTTTTAATAAAGTGTAGCTTATAATATTAAAGTGACTTTATTTCATAAAGTGCACTTATGTTATAAAGTGAAAATGTACTTTAATATGTTAAAGTGATTTATTTTGGAGGGAATGAATCATGACCCTTGATCTTGTAAAGGAAAGATTAGATCTTGTCCATTAGATCTAGGGTTGGATAAGGTGGAGGGTCCCTTTCAGATTATAAGAGAATGCATTGGGTAGTGTGCAAGGCACATTGAGAAGGAGATTGAGAGAGATTTTCGAGTAAGCTTGAGAGAGGGAAGTTAGGGCAACAAAGAGGGTGCATTTCCCAAGAGATATTGGGCACAAATCCCAAGGGATTATTTCTATGTGAGTGTTGAGTTATTTTTCTACTATTGGAGGTCGTGCTGTATAGATCCGTACAATATATACAACAAGGGGAACATGGCACATAAATCGAGGCATGATTTTTGAGGTAATTTTGAGTGTTTTTCTTGATGCTGAGCCATACAGATCAGACTGTACAACATACTATGGGCACACTTTTCAAGGTGTTGTTTTTTGGGTAGGCCGTACAATAGTATGGACTTGGCACATTTTTTGAGGCATAATTTTTTGGGGCTGTAAGTGGATTTCTCTTGCTGGAACTGATATTTATTGCTGCTGATATGTACTTTCCTGAAGCTGAATAATAAATCTCTCTCTCTCTCTCTCTCTCTCT
>CBVK0100099060.1:12950-28430 GCA_900067695.1 Picea abies
TCTCTCTCTCTCTCTCTCTCTCTCTCTCTCTCTCTCTCTCTCTCTCTCATTGGGTTTCCCCACATTGGGGTTTTCCCTCGCATTGCCTAAATTTCTGAGTTTTTTTGAGTTGAATGGTTGTTGTTCATTGTGTTTATTCCACTGCAAAATTGCTTAGCAATGTGTATTTCTACTTATGGTAATTTATTAATGTGGGTTTAGACATTTCAAAGTTCATAGAAGACAATTATCTCTTGGTTTCTAAGTGTATGACATAATTATTTACTTGTTGATTTTGTCATTAAATTTCTACATGATATCAGAGCTTGGGCTCTGAGTGACAGTGGGCAGTGAGATTTTTGGGCAAGTTTAAAGGGGGAAATTTGTTGTTTGTTTTCCTTTGAATAGTGAAAAGGAATATGGCTGCATCCGTTAGATTTGAGGATTGGTTAGATGGAATTTCCAACTATTTGTAGTGGAATGTACATATGTCAGCTGTTCTCAAGGAGAACAAGATTTGGAACTATGTCAGTTCTGTTGTTGTGGCTCCCACAACAGATCCTATTGATTTGGATTTGCATGAGGTAATGGAGGCCAACGCTTAGAATATTATTCTGGATGGGGTGAAGGACCACCTTATTTCACACTTGGTTGAGAAGAAGATAGCCCAAGAGATGTGGGATGCACTTAAGAAATTATTTGAGGCGAAGAATGAAAACCAAAATATGGCATTGAAGGATAAGTTGCATGATGCCAAGATGGGTAAGGGGGAAAGTGTTTCTTCTTATCTTACCTAGGTAGCTCAAGTCAAAGATGAGCTGGTTGTAGTTGGGGAGGTCATATCAGATTTAGAGTTGGTGAGGACAGCCTTGAAAGAGTTCACTAAGGAATGGGAAGTCTTCGTGAAGTGTGTGGTGGGGCATGAGCATCTTAGAGATTGGAGAAGACTGTGGGACTAATTCACTCAAGAGGAGATCCAGGAGGGATTTCATAATAGTGGTTAGAAGGAAGACAAAACTGAGGAGAATATTACTCTTGTTGAAAAGAGAAAGAAGAAAGGAAATTCTGGGAGGGACTTGAGTAAAGTCAAATGTTACTTTTGTAACCAGTTGGGGAACCTTGCTTCTCATTGTCCTAAGAGGAAGAAGAAGAATAAGGAACATGAGGGGCCTAAGACAAATTCTACAAAAAACATGGAGGGATTTTCTTCCAAGTATGACAAGGAATTTTCTTTGGTTACTCTATTATCCAATGTCGGTAGTGGAGGATTTGGGGGTGATTTCAAATGGATTGTTGATAGTGGAGCCTCTTGTCACATAACGTAAATCCGGAGAGTATTAATTATTATCACCAAGATAGGTCCTGACTAACCGGTGGAGAGTGAAGGTAGTATGGCGCGAGCTGTACGTGGAGTTGGAAGGGTTAGATTCTGAATCGAGTATGGAGGATTACTGGAGCTTGATGGAGTTCTCTTTGTTCCAGGGTTGAGGGTTAACTTTCTCTCAGTATCAATCTTGGAGAATGATGGATATTGTACATTTTTCAAGAGGGGACATGTATTTATCTACAAGGAGGGAGAGGACTCGGTAGAACCACAACTGATTGGTGATCGAGCGGACATGTTGTACATGTTGTGAGGACAACCTTCAAGATATTATTTGACATCGGATGAGGAGCATGAGGCTCCTGAGACTACGGTGGTGTAACATCCTGGTTCTAACCCTTATGAGCTATAATTTATTATGTAAATATGACTTAGGCTGGTGAGCCGATAAAGTTTAAAAGGGGCCAGAGTGCCTAGTAAATGTAATAATTCATATACTTTAATAAACTACACCGCTAGATGAAAAGATGAACAAGGAAAAAAGAGATAGGGGGCTATGATTCCACGAGAGAGGGGGTTTGAGGGGCTAAGTTCTTTTTATTATTATTTTATTTACCCATAATTGATTTTATGGAGAAAATGGGGTTACATGAACTTCTTGGGGGACACCATGTGGTTCTTGATTTCCAAGTAATTATATAAACCCATATTTGGTTTGGGTGGGGGTTCACTGGTTCTTATTCGTTCACTTGTTCTTATTCATTCATTGTTACACCTTTTCCACTCTTCATTTTTGGGAGCCTCACTCTTGCTGCATTCGTATGCTCTTGGTCTAAGCATGGACATGAATGGCTGTGTGAGGGTGGCTTGGGGTGAAGTTAGGGGATCGTTCTTCCCTTGGTTCGTCTTCTTCCCCTTCTTCTCTTGTTCCTCTTCCTCTTCACTCACTACTGCCAGTTCGTGTGCTCTTGGGCTAAGCATGTAAATGAATGGAAGGAAGAGGAGAGCCATCACTAAATGGATGTAATGATTTAATGATCATTAACAGAGGGAATGTATGCCTAAGTGCATGAGCTTGATGACAGTTTGGATGGAACTATCCACAATTGAGAGTCCTTGGAGTTTCCAGTAGGTAGATTTCCTGACCAGTAGCATTAGAGCCTTGGAGATAAATGGAACAACCTCAGGGACTACATTGTAGAGAAAGGTGTTCATTTCTTGGGGTTGTGCAGGTTGAGGGGGAAAGAGAGATGGAAATTAGGATTTTCTGTGAGGTTGGGAAACCTGAGAGCTAATTAGCCAAATGCTGTGTGTTTAGACTTGGCCTAAGACTCATCCTTGTGGATTCATAGCCATGGCTCGAGGGTGACCTTTTGTTGAGAGTAAATGAACATCAGTTTCTATGGTTGGGAGGAATGTCCTTGGTCTGTAGCTAGTTGGTGAAGGTTTACTTGTAAAGATAAGTGCTCTCTGTGTTTTCTGTCTAATGTTTATTTCCGTTGTGTATTTAATTATCACTGAGATATGTCTTTTTAATGTGCCTTTCTGTTGGCTATTTGTTGTGCATGGCACATTGTTTATCTCTTTTATGCTGTGGAATGGATCTTGTATTATTCATGTGGTTTTTTTGCCTCTAATGTTCATGAACAATCCTTTGATTTCAAGATAAGCTCAGAAAACTGAGTCTTGGGACTGTAGTGTGCCTCGCTTGCTGGTTGCTAGGTGGGTTGCAGTCGGATTAATTGGAATAGCCTAGCCTATGGGTGGCTGGGTATGTTACAGATTGGTATCAGAGATATTGGTTGAAACACCGGGCCTGTATGGGCCGGATTTGTTGGTCAAAGTATCTTTATTGAGATCGATTTATGACCTTGAAGTCCAAAATCTTAGGAGGAATGGCGTTGCAGAGTCTGCATAGAAGCTAGAACATCAAATATCCTTTGTAAGGGTTCAAAGGATCGTGAGCGTCCCTTTCAAATTGAAGAGCGATCATCACTATGGGATCAAGAGAGATCTAGGATCCTTGGATCGAAGGGTAGGTGAACAAGGGCTGTTCGATGAAGGCGAAGAAAAGGTTAAGTCACAACCATCAGATCTCATTGGAGAGAAATTGACGGTGGGGAGGCATTGCAAGGATTGAGAAGAAAATTAACGTTTATTCAAGGTGTGATCCCATAATCGCTCAGGATCATTGATCTTGCTAGATACAAAGATCAATGGTGGATATCGATCCCACTATAGATGAGAATATTTTCTTTGTAGAGATCGGAAAGGAAATTAAAGAGTGAGTGAGTTGAGTCTCCGCAATCACTTGCGGTCGTTGATCTTCAAGCAAGGGACACGTGTCAGGTGATCTTGTACTCTGGGAGGAAGCAAGAAGAAGCTGAGTGAGTAATGACTCTCTAAATCTTGAAGCTCTGAAGAGCCGTAGTATATCCAGACCATCCATTAAGGGAGACCATGTGTCGACAGATTAGTCAGTTCAAGAATTTAGAGTTCAAGAGAATTGGAGTGTGCTAGTGTAGAAATTCCTGAAGCTCAAAGAGACAAAGTGGTGGAGCACGATGACATAACCTAGGATTATGTGGACACATGGGATGTGTGCCATGTGTCAGTGAAGTTTTGAACCTGTGTAAGATTGAAATGCCAGTTAGAATGTGACACGTGTCACCCTCCTGATTGGGCCACGTGTCCACTTCTAGTATTTCTCCACATGGTGATAGATCATGCAGTCCGAAGACTAGGCACTCTAGAGGAAAAAGATGTGACAGTTTTGACTAGGTCAAGAACTCCCAAAGGCCCGATGGCTAGATTACATATCGACCATTGATCCCAGAAGACATGTGGCAGTAGATCTCATATTCCAGAGACTTAGTACTCCGAGGGTTTTCAAGTCTCTACAAGTGAAAAGTGACGAAGCCCGAAGTCATGAAGGAACACAGACCATCGATATAATATCCATTCGATACCTTTCTCAATCATTATATCAAACAATGGAAGGATGACATAAGCACTTTGAAAAATATCACTCCGGGGAGTTGAGTGACTCGAGATTTGAAATGCCCCGGAGTAGCGAATTCATGCGGTCCATTGATCTAAGACCGTCTGAGAGTTCTTGTGACCATTGGATCTAGAAGAGGGAGAAAAGGTAAGTACTTCGAAGGATTTCCACTCTAGGGAAGTGGAAGACTTGGGAATGGAGATACCCTAGAGCACCAAATTTCCAAATTGGTTGAGTGTCATCTGTCTCAATGCTTTATTAAGTCATAGCCATTGATCTCGTTGAAGCCTCAAGATGGGGGCATGACCTTCCATTCGACGAGAGATTAAATATCAATCATCTATTTCTTCTAGTGGAGTTATTAAAGGCTTCAACGAAGTGTAACTCCAAGGGAAAACCAAAATTGACAATGGAAAATAGCTGAAGGCCGAAGTCCGGAGGACTTGGTCCCATGCTAAGGTAAAAAGGGCCTGGAAGTAAACCAACCCTTGGAATTGGTTTTCATGCAAGATACCATGTGGAAGAACATGGATCAAGGTGCTAAAGGGTGATTAAGTCCACATTTTCAAGCCGTGGTCATGTGGACCTTGGTTTGAAGGAAACACCTTTGCATTTTTCGATTTTCTGTATCAGCTCAGGGAGATGAAAGTGGTTTTTCAGGGAACCCTAAATTTCAACTACGATATTGAATTGGGGTGATATTTTAGTCATTGGAAAGATGATTCAGAGGAGAATGACCTGGAATCAGTCTATTTTGGATAATCATGATATAATTTTTCTTCTTGAATTAAACAAAAAAAGGTACCTGTAAATTTAATTGACGATTTTGTATAATATGTATAATTCTAACTAGATGATTGCTTGCAGGTTTGGCAGGATCAAAGGTATAATCATATCAATTCAAGAACAAGATCAGATATTAGAGTCATGGAAGCATGACAAATCTTACAAAATTTGGATAAGGTACAACAAAAGTAAGAACCCTCACATAGGATATGAATCTAGCAGGTTAAATATGTCATGGATGGGCATAAAAGGAAAAGTGTGAAAGAGATCCACTCTTGATATCAGAGTTCACAATGAAAATAAGGATGCCAATGCAAAGAATTGGGAATGTCCTCTCACTTAAAAAGTGTCATTGAGTGAAGTCCATTGGGAATGATATTAAGTGTGAAAGGTATGGTTTCACAGGGAAAGGTTAGTGAAGTAACCTAATGGACAACTAAGGAGTAATAATATTTGATTCAAGAACATTGTAATAGAGTGATGGAATGTTTGAGATACTTCATTCCAGGGTGCTAGAACATTTCATAAAGGTAAAGTTGGATATGATTGCCTAGGAGAGGCTGCTGAAAATATAATACCTTGGTTGGATTGCAAAATGACCAAGTGAAACTTGGATGGAAAGTGTTCAAACCAGGGAACCATAGTGCAGATGAGCAGAATGGGAGCACACAAGGCAACAAGGATCTGAAAAAGTTCAAGGACAACCAACTACAACATAAATAGATAAATAAATAAGTGAATTAAAAGATAAATGCACTAGAGTGCACGAGGCATACAATGGAGTTAAAATACATATGCATTAGTAGGCACGCTGAAAGTAAATGATTGGTGCATAGGGATGTGTAATTTTTCATATGTACATAACATGCTTGAATATGCATATAACATGCTTGTGAACCTAGAATAGTCTATTATAATGAAATGATGTTTGAGTATGACTAATGGTGGATTATGTATTCAGGAAAAATGATACAATAGGGTTAAATATGTGGATGTTGTTGTTGTTTATGATTTTCCATCTAGGTGAAGACCCATGAGGGTGGCAGGAATGGTGATCAAAATGATGAAGGAGGATGTCTGTGAGCTTCTACAGATACCAGACAGGTATGCAGTTAGTTGTTGTTGATGCATACATGTTGAAGGGGATTGAGGTAATAATTCCCTCAGCTAATTTCAACATTTAAATTGATATGTAATGGCCATAGTCCTAGAGTATGCAAATGTTGTGATGCTAGAATGCACTTAGATAAAATGTTAGTTTCATATTATGTTATGATTGGTTATGGGATCATAACCGGGTTAATTCATGAGACATACTCCTTCTATAACAATGAATATCCATAGAGCTAGTCATGTGTGAGACCATAATATGGTTGGATATGGAAGGGATATAGCACTATGTGAGTGCTCAATGGTATCTACTGTATATCTGATGTTTGGATTGGAACCTCTTTGCCAACACTGAAGATCACTTAAGGATTATATTCTTGGTGTTGTGTTTGGGTGGAAAAGGAAGGTAACCAAATAGTTAGGCAAGCAATAGGAAGTGTGTGGATGATGCGTTGAGTCATTTTACATACCTTCCAACTCATTATGGTGGAATGCATGACATAGTTATGTGGTATTAGGTAGTCGATGCATGCATGCATTGTGTAGATGTGGCCATCGGTATGGGCACATTGATTATTATTTTGCTGCATTATGAAAAGTTCGTGGTACTGAATATACATAATGATGGATAGATGCATTATATTTAATATACTGGCTAAAGGTGATTGGATTGTTGTGTTACAATTTCAAGATCAGTTTTGGAGCTATTAAAAATGTTGCAAGTGGAATTATTGAATGCATTGGGTGAATGCACGTATATATTATATAACATAGAAATGATTATGCTAACAAATGAAATGATGTGAGTATTGCTAACTCATTAAGTTGAAAACACTTCAGGAGCTGTTATATATTACAACAAGAAAGTTGTAGGCCAAAGAAGCTACATAATGATAGACTACAGGAAATCTCTGTTGAGGGGACATAGTGAGATAAATATTTCTGGATAGAAGAAAGAAAATATTGGCTGATAATACATGTATAGGTAATGATGAGTTCATTCCAATTGATAGTTGGATTGATGGAAGTGATTGAATTGTAGTTGCAAACAATTCTAAGATCACTTTGTGATTTTGTTTTGAATCATTGCTATATATATATATATATATATCTTGTACATGAGATATTGAAAATTTGTTTGGTTGAGGAATGTTGAAATTGAAGGAAGAAAGGGTCTTGGATATGGTAGTGTTGTAAAACCATAAAAAAGAACAATTTCTATTGTTGCAAGAGACAAATTATTATGAGCATAAGCTCATGTCTGGAAGTTTTATTTTTCCTATATAAAACAGTTTTGGGAATTATGATTTGATAATTACCGACGAATTGTTTTGGATGAATGTAAATTGAAGAAATTGCAGGTAGAATGGTCTTGGATATGGAAGGGATGTAATCCCATAAGGAAGAATGATATCTACAGCTGCATATCCAACCATTATGAGTAGAAATCTCATGCTTGGAAAATTTTGTTCTCCTATATAAAATAGATTTGACATTTATGATTGAAAATGGTTATAATGATATCTCATGATGACTGTATGTGTATAATACATATGAGGTGTTGGATATGCTAGATGAAAAGAATGAAAAAGGCTATTGTTGGGACATGAGGACCCTGTGGCAAGCCATGATCGCCCTAGAATATGTTGTGTTGTGGTAACACACGTCAGAGAGTCGCCTCGGCTGTAAGACTCGATAAAGTCTCTAGAAATATTCTTGTCCAAGAAAGCCTTGGTCAAACAAGATGTGTTGCCTAAGGGACTGCATAGTAGAGAAGGGGATGCCTGAGCCTGGGTCTGGAAGGTGAGTTACCACAAGGAAGAGGAGACTTGATAGTTCTTGTAAACTATTGATTGGGATCATACACACAATGGGCATGTCAAAGGAAAACAATGATCCAAGTTAGCGAGACAACCATATGGATGTAGATCCATGAACCACACTGACAAGTATTGTATTGGATTATGAAAATTTGCTCTTAGATTATGAAAAAGAATGAGAATTTTATGCACAAATTTTGAACTGACATGCTCGCTAATTTGAAATATTGTAGGAAAACGATGAATGTTGAAGATCTAGAAAAGTACTAGACTATGAGAGAAAAGAAAGTGAGGTTGGAGCAACTAAATGACAAGGGCATAGAATGAAAAAAGTCCAATGGACTTGTTGCAGCTGGAGTTCTAGAAGCCACAACTCTAAAACTTCCTGGCTGAGTGCACTGAAGCCCTGGAGAGAGGTGGAACAACCTGAGGGGCTGCATGGCAGAGAAAGAGGTTCATTTCCTGGGTTGTGCAATGATGAGAGGGAAGGAGAGCTTGTTGGTTGGAACTGCTGCCAGAAATATAAATTCTAAAGATCATTATACATTTTTTGGGTAGGAATGCCTATGCATACATGTTTAATTTTAGGCCAGAGTGCCTATGTATATAAGATTGGGCTGGATTACCTATGTGGATTAAGACCAGAGGGAATGTATTTGTAATGTTAATAACATTGGAATGGTGTTGTGCACCGAGGACAATGCCAAAATAAGGTGAGGGGGATGTAACATCCCAGTTCTAACCATTATGAACTATAATGTATTATGTAAATATGACTTAGGCTGGTGAGACGGTAAATTTGAAAAGGGGCCAGTGTGCCTAGGAAATATAATACTTCATATACTTTAATAAAATATGTCATTGACTGCAAGAGACATAAGGACAAAAGAGATAGGGGGCTATGATTCCACGAGAGAGGGGGTTTGAGGGGCTAAGTTCTTTTTATTATTATTTTATTTACCCATAATTGATTTTATGGAGAAAAGGGGGTTACATGAGCTTCTTGGGGGATGCCATGTGGTTCTTGATTTCCAAGTAATTATATAAACCCATCTTTGGTTTGGGTGGGGGTTCACTGGTTCTTATTCGTTCACTTGTTCTTATTCATTCATAGTTACACCTTTTCCACTCTTCATTTTTGGGAGCCTCACTCTTGCTGCATTTGTATGCTCTTGGTCTGAGCATGGATATGAATGGCTACGTGAGGGTGGCTTGGGGTGAAGTTAGGGGATCGTTCTTACCCTGGTTCATCTTCTTCCCCTTCTTCTCTTGTTCCTCTTCCTCTTCATTCACTACTGCTAGTTCGTGTGCTCTTGGGATGATAATGGAAACAAATGGAAGGAAGATGAGAGCAATCACTGAATGGTTGTGATGATTTAATGATCATTCCAGGAGGGAATGGATGCCTGAGTGCATGAGATTGATGGAAATTCATATGGAACTGTCCACAACTGAGAGTCCTTGGAGTTTCTAGCAGGGATATTTCCTGACTAGTAGCACTGGATCCTTGGAGAGAAATGGACCAACCTCAGGGACTGCATGGCAAAGAAAGGTGTTCATTTCTTGGGGTTGTGTAGGCTGAGGGGGGAAAGAGAGCTGGAAATTAGGATTTGCTATGAGGTTGGGAAACTTGAGAGCTACTTAGCCAACTGTTGTGTGTTTAAACTTGGCTTAGGACCCATCATTATGGATTCATAAACTTGGATTGGGGGTGACCTTCTGTTGAGAGTAAATGAACAACAATGTCTATGGTTGTGAGGAACATCCTTGGTCTACAACCAATTGGTGAACGTTTACTTTCAAAGATAAGTGCTCTCTGTGTTTTCTGTGTAATGTTTATTTCCACCATGTATTTAATTATCTCTGAGATATGTATTTTTAACGTGCATGTTTGTTGGCTATTTGTTGTGCATGACACGTTGTTTATCTCTTTTATGCTGTGGCATGGATCTTGTCTTATGCATGTGGATTTCATGCCTCTAACGTTTATGAAAAATTCTTTGATTTTGAGATAATCTTAGAAAAATGAGTCTTGGGATTGCAACGTGCCTTGCCTGCTAGTGGCTGGGTGGGTTGCAGTTAGATTAAGTGGCGTAACCCGACATGTGGGTGGTTGGGTATGTTACAGGTGGGCCTAAGGATTTAGTATTACATTCAGAGAGAAGAGAGGGAGTCTCTTCTGAGAACTAGCAGGAGGCTTAGCTGGTGTGATTGAACCGATGCTCAGGGTTGAGTGGATTCTCCTAGGAGCTCAGGGTTCAGAGTGGCTGTCAGGAGAATATCTTCTAGTTCGAATTCCATGTAGGTGTTGAGGATGGCTGCAGGTTCAGAGGGAGTTCCTAATGAGCACAATGTGCTGGGACCAGATGATGGAGATGGTAATGATTACATCCCTTGCTAAGAGGAAGTGTTATCTTTTTAGCTTGGGAGGTACTCCACATGTGTGTATTATATGCGGAAGTTACCTTGTACCTACACTACTAGACACTTGACTTTGTAATGGTTTTTTATAAAGTTGTGATAAATTGGTTCTTTTATTAAAGTGATTTTTTAATTAAGTGCAACTTCTAATATTAAAGTGACTTTATTTCATAAAGTGCACTTATGTTATAAAGTGAAAAATGTACTTTAATATTTTAAAGTGATTTAATTTGGAGTGAATGAATCATGACCCTTGATCTTGTAAAGGAAATATTAGATCTTGGCCATTAGATCTAGGGTTGGAGAAGGTTGAGGGTCACTTTCAGATTATAAGAGAATGCATTGGGTAGTGTGCAAGGCACATTGAGAAGGAGATTGAGAGAGATTTTCGAGTAAGTTTGAGAGAGGGAAGTTAGGGAAATAAAGAGGGTGTATTTCCTAAGAGATATTGGGCACAAATCCCAAGGGATTATTTTTGTGTGAGTGATGAGTTATTTTTCTACTATTGGAGGCTGTACTGTACAGATCCATACAGTCCATACAACAAGGGGAAAGGGAACATAGATCGAGGCACGTTTGGCATAATTTTCGAGGCTGTTTTGAGTGTTTTTCTTGCCACTGGGCCATGCAGATCAAACCGTACAACATACTATGGGCACACTTTTCAAGGTGTTATTTTTTGGGCAAGCCGTACAACAGTATGTACTTGGCACATTTTTCGAGGCAACATTTTTGGGGGTTGTTTTAGTGTGCTGTAAGTGGATTTCTCTTGTTGGAACTGATATTTATTGCTTTTAATATGTACTTTCCTGAAGCTGAATAATAAATCTCTCTATCTCTCTCTCATTGGGCTTCTCCACATTGGGGTTTTCCTTGGCATTGCCTAAATTTCTGAGTGTTTTTGAGTTGAATGGTTGTTGTTCATTGTGTTTATTCTGCTGCAAAATTTCTTAGAAATGTGTATTTCTTCTTTTGGTAATTTTTGAATGTGGGTTTAGACATTTCAGATTTCATAGAAGACAATTATATCTAGGTTTCTAGGTGTATGGAAAAAATATTTACTTGTTGATTTTGTCATTAAATTTCTACAATGGAGGTAAGAAAAGATTTGTTGTAGGAAAGAAATTCAATCATAAGAGAGATATGTCAAAGGTACAATGTTATGGATTCCATGATTATGGCCACTACAAAAATGATTTCCCTAAACTAGCAAAGAAGAGAAAAGAAAGACACCATGCGTCAGTTGCCAATGATGAAGAACCTTAAAAGAAAGCCAAGCATGAAGAAACATATTTCTTCTACTACTAAACTCTTACAAGATCCTTTGAAGATGACATGTGGCTAATCGATAGTAAAGCTTCAAGACATATGACTAATGATCGTGAAAATCTCTCAAGCATGAAGAAAAAGGAAAACTCTCATAAAGTGGAACTTAGAGACAATAACTCCCATGTAGTCAAAGGATTGGGAAAAGCTTCTATCAAAATGGAATCATGTAATAATTTTCATCTTAATAATGTTTTATATGTTCCTATTTTGAAAAATAATTTAGTATCTATTTGTTGCTTGGAACACAAATGAGATAGAATAACCTTTGTCGATGGAAAATTTCTTGTATGGTCTAAAGATTAAATAATAGAAGATGTTAGAGTTATTGGGATTCATTAAGGAAGACTGTATAAACTCCCAGGTCATAATACTCAAGCTCTTGTACAGGATGAACTCAATCCTAGTGAGTTATGCCATAGAAGGTATCCTCACCTTCATTATAAAAAATTTCCATCTCTAAATCAGATGGTTGTAGGCATACCAAAACTACAATTAGTACACGAAGGAGTTTGTAGGGGATGTGTAGTTGGGAAGAATATTACGAAGCCATTCCCAAGTAGTTAGAATAGATCCAAGGAGATCTTGGATTTGATACACTCAGTTGTATGTGGTCATATGGCAATGAAGTCTCTAGGAGGCTCTCTTTAATATGTGATGTTCATAGATGACTTCTCAAGAAAGACTTAGATGTACCTGATGAAGATGAAAAATGAAGTATTTGACAAGTTCCAAGAATTCAAAGATGACAAGTTCCAATAATTCAAAGATCAAGTGGAAAACTTGACAAATAATAATATCAAGACGATAATATCTAATAATGGAGGAGAATACACCTCCAAGGAGCTCATTTCCTTTTGTAAAGAAACTGGTATTAGGAGGGAGCTAATTGTCCCACATAATCCTCAATAGAATGGTGTGGCAGAAAGAAAGAACCATTCCATTAAAGAATTTGTTAAGGCAATAATGAATGACCAAAATCTATCCATGTATCTATGGGGAGAAGCAACTATGACAACTATATGCATTCATAATAGGATTCCTCATCGTATATTGAAGAACATGACTCTAGAAGAAGCCTTCTCTGGAAAGAATCCAAGTGTGGAACACTTAAGGATATTTGGGTGTCCTGTCTATATCCATGTTCCCAAGGACAAAAGGAAGAAGTTGGAACCTTCAAGAAAGAAGGGAATATTCATTGGATATAATGATACATCAAAATCTTACAAAATCTATGTCCCAGGTCAACAGAAGATTGAAATCAGTAGGGACATAACTTTTGATGAGAATATTTCCTTTAGGAAATCTATAGAAGATCACATATAATCCAATGATGAATAAGAATATGAAGACCCCAAGGAAGAAAGTACATGTTCACCAGAACATCCCAATGAAGAAACAGACTAACCACTTGAATCTATAGAACTATTTGTTGTACCCAAGAACAAAAAATTACTAGCATGGCTAGAATCCACCTTACAAGAAGCAAAAATACATAAATCTCTCAGTGGCACCTTCGGGGAAATAAAGAGGCCCGAAAGATTCTCTAGTTATGAAACACTCATGACAAGTCTTATTAATGCAGAACCTTCCACCTTTGAAGAAGCAATCAAGAAGAAAGAATGGAAGGAAGCTATGATGGAAGAATATCAATCCACCATGAAAAATGATGTATGGGAAATTGTGCCTAGACCCGAAGGAAAGTTAGTAGTAACTTCAAAATGGGTTTAAAAGATAAAACATGCAATAGATGGGAGTGCCGATAAATACAATTCAAGATTTATGGTTAGAGGGTTCTCCCAATAAGAGGGAGAAGACTATGATGATACATTTGCTCCAGTTTCCAGATATACCTCTATTAGATCCATCATATCTCTTGCAACATCCATGGATTGGAGTTTACATTAGATGGATGTAAAGACCACTTTTTTCAATGGAGTAATTGAGGAAGAAGTATACATAGAGAAACCTCGAGGTTTTGAGGTACACGTGAGAGAAATACATGTATGCAGATTAAAGAAGGTCTTGTATGGACTAAAGAAATCTCCAAGAGCTTGGTATGCAAGAATTTCCAGTTACTTGACGAGGCTTGGATTTTACTAGAGATATATTGATCCATACCTTTATTACAAGGTTGTGAATGATGCAACTATGATCCTACTACTATATGTTGATGATTTGTTTCTTACCGGTGCATAACCTCTCATCATTCAATGTAAGAAGGATCTGGCATTTGAATTTGATATGAAGGATCTTGGTCTCATGAATTATTATTTGGGACTAGAAGTATGGCATAAGTGTGGTGAAATATTCCTAGGGAAAGGGAAGTATGTTGTAAATATCCTTCAAAATTTTGGGATGATGGATTGCAATTTCATGGAAACTCCCATGGTGACAGATCTGAGGAAGTTGAGAGACTCTGATTCTGATCTAGTAGACTTGTCGCTGTACCGAAATTTAATTGGATCATTGATGTGTTTTGTGAATACCCAATCAAACATTTTCTTTGTTGTGAACACATTGAGCCAGTTCCAGGTGGAACTAGTAGGTATTCTATATGCACTAATTCCCTTAATTAAATTTTTAACTCGGGGTAAGTAAACTTAGAGTTGTGGCACTATATGAGCCAAGGAAGAAACACTAATGGAAGTATTATCTAACTAAGGGGATGGTCTACCTAAGGATCAACACTCTATAAATCTACTTTCTAAAGAGACGACTCTTTTTCAATTTTCATCAATTAACAAATTCTATTAATGAGCTTTAAGTAATTCTAGGATTATGAACTATTTACCCTAAGAAACTTCAAACAATGAATTGATGGATTATTTCTAAATGAGCAAATAACAACCTATTTTAAGATAGTTAATCTATTCAATCTTTTTAAGTAAGCAACGACAAGTAAGCTATGTCTGAGTTATTTGATCTATCTATCTTTGAGAAAATAAGCAAGTAAACAACTACCCTATCAAGACTATTTTGACAAGTGAAATCTATTATTAAAAATAACTCATAACTATTTCTATTTCGTGAAGAATAAGTTTTAATCTACTTAATCAAAAGTAAAAGTATTATGACTGTGTTCAAATTCTAATTGATCAAAACTATTTTTAACTTGCAATAACATGAAAGAAAGTATTCAAAGATGATGATTATGTCTTCGGTGTTGAATAACATAATGATGACATGTGACTATTAGTGATAGTTCAATAGGAATTTATTCAATGCTGACTTCTATAGAGAAATGGAAAGTGCGAGTAAGGCAATCTAAATAAATATTTTCCATCATAAAAGCAACACTAAGTATTTTGGAAATCCATGTGATCTCTAAACTTTATACATCAATCATCAATGATTAAAACCACTCTTATTTAAATTCACTACTTCAAGCAAATCTATAAACTCATGAACTCATGATTAAAAATCCTAATTCAAATTGACTCTATACAAACTTCTAATTCTTGATCAATATCAACTAGAAATTACAATTCAAATCCATAACTGATATTTCATGATCTAAATTGAGCTAATTATATCATTAAAAATCATATTTCAAAATTAAAAATGCTTTTAGAAATCATAATCCAAAATCTATTTCTATCCTATCATACTAAGGAAAAATCAATAAACAAAATAGATCTACGAAGACTAATTGAAATGGTTATTAAATCTATCTCAATTAAAACTATCAAAACTTGAAACAATTAATCTAT
>CBVK0100099061.1:0-28426 GCA_900067695.1 Picea abies
AGTCTCAGGGCCAGTTTATCCCATTCAGTGGGAAATTCAGATCTACGGAGATTGAGAGAGATCTTGGAGATTCGGGCACCTGGGTTGTTCTTACCATCGCCCGATCTATATTCTCGGAGAGTTTCATATCATTTGGAGACCTCCTTCATCAGGGTCAAACCAGCTAGGGTTTCAGTCATCCAGTGGGCACCCCATCCAGTGGGAAATTCAGATCTACGGAGATTGAGAGGGATCTTGGAGATTCGGGCACCTGGGTTGTTCTTACCATCGCCCGATCTATATTCTTGGAGAGTTTCAGATCATTTGGAGATCTCCTTCATCAGGGTCAAACCAGCTAGGGTTTCAGTCATCCAGTGGGGCACACCATTCAGTGGAGAATTCAGATCTACGGAGTTTGAGAGTGGATTTGGAAATTTGGACATCTGGGTTTTCCTTGCAGTTGCCCGATCTATCAATTGGCATATTTATTAGAGTGATTGGACACTTTTGGCAACAGGGCCAAGTTGTTGAGGGTTTCAGCCTTCCATTGGAGCGTGACATTCTTCAGCTGGAGAGTTTGGCATTCAGATCTGCTTGTATTGATCTTCNNNNAGCCTTTGGAGGCATTATTTTGTATTAGCGGGAGCATTTTGTAGCAGCTCATATCTATTGCTTGTACGGCCATCTGAGGTTTATGCCAGATCGTCCATCTATTGTATTGATCTTACAGTGCTCATAATAAAAGGTCAGATCTTTGCTTGTGCTTCTACATCTTGAATATATTATGATCTCTATGTGTTGATGAATATTGTATGCACTTAATAAGTCAATAAATCAGTATTAGTTAGTGATTCCAAGAAAGAATTTGGCTTGGGATCATTACAGCTATGCTAGTGATATTAAATCTAAAATATAAGCCAATAAACTACATAATAAAATATTTTAGAATATTGAAAGATTTATTTTGACGGACTATTCCAGTGGAATATCCATCGTTGTTTATAGGTCACTAAAATTGTGAATGGTTTTAGCATTAATATTGAAGACGATAAGAGAAATTTACTGTTATAATTCCTACTACTATAAAGTGATTTTCAAATCTATTTTATGCATGAAGAGATTGTCCTAGAGGGATAAACTTATTGACATACAATTAATATCTTTACTCTTGGATTGCCTTATTGACTGGGGTGGTTAAAAGGTGAAATATTGTCCACTATTATTGTTCTTATATTATATGTCATTATAGCTCTAAAAGTAAAAATTCAAGGTTTAATATTTGGGAAACCTTTAAGAAAAAGGTGAAATTTCTGAAATTGCATTAATTACTATAAATCTAAAAAATGTCTACATCAATTTGAGGATTCAATTTAATAAAGATATTTTTCTTCAATATTGTTATTTTTATGTCAAATAATGTATTTCTTAAATATAATTTTTTGTGCTTCAAATGTTACTAGGTTTCCTCTAAGAACATGGATGTAGTTGTGCTTTATATGCTACAAATATTTGTCATAAAATTGGCTTGATGAAATGTCAAGTGTTAAATATTAAATGTTGAAAAATGCATGCTACTAATGGTTGTCTTCTCTTTAGAAGTATTTTGATCATAATTCTAGATTTTTGACATTGGTGAGGGAAAATGCTTAAAATTAAAAATCGAGGATGTATGTTTGATAGGTTTCTTTTAGAACTTAAAAAGTTAGTTATTTATATAATATGATGATGATGATTGTTAACGTCCACTAAGACCGAATTGGTCTATCGGACCTTAAGAGTGTAAGTGAGTACTTGTGATTCTTTATAATTTTGTTTCTATGCTCAAAAAGCATTAAGAGAAGCTTTCCAAGATCACCATACTTTTGTCGAGTTAAGATGTTAGGAAGGTTGGTAGTGTGATAAATATTTTGAAAATGAGATCTAATATGGGTATAGGCTAGACAATCTAAGAGAAAGTGTTTTCCATCTTCAAATTTCTTAGTGTCACAAAGGTGACACACTCTTTCATCCCATGGAGTTTTAGGAATTGACCAATGCCTAGTTTCACTATGGAGCTTGTGAGAATTTGTTCTTATCTTAGCAATGCTTATTTTTTTCTTTACACTTGGAAAAACAGATAGATAATTTTGATCTTCTAGATTATGGTTGATTACATCTTTATAATACCTTAATTTTCTTTTTTCCTCTAATTCTTTATCACACCACATTTTCTCTTTAAATTTTGATTTGAAGTTTTTTTTAATTGTATCTTTTTTCTGCAAAATGGTTTCTTCCATGATTCCCCAATAGTTTAGCCAAGACCAGGCATCTTTATGCCATCCTCGCTTGAGTCGATGGTGGTTATGATTTGATTTTGAAGAAATTTTAGGTAGACTCTTGTATTCCATATTGTTTAACTTGTTCTTATACATTATGTATCTATTCATAGCCATGCTCTCAATGGGGGAGAGGCTTGTTTCTAAGAGGTGGATGGGATAGGGCGTATTTCCTTTAATTTTGAGATTACAGGTTATAAAATTCTTTTGTATTTTCTTTATCTTTCTCCAGGATTCACTAGAGATACTACAGCCCCAGACTTCACATCCAGAAAGAATAACAGGTGTAACAAGAGTCTCACAGATGAGTTTCTTCTTATCCCAACTCCAAAGATCGACTGATTTACAATTGTTTTCAAGCCCATAACAATCTTTCCATCCTCCAATAATCCTTTTCTCAATGCTATAATTCCAATTGAGCTTGTGGTGAATATCAATTCCAAGATATTTGTATGAAGTCACTTCCTCCAAGTTGTTGTTGTCATATACAAAGGTATCATAAGAGATCTTATTGGATTTAATAATCATGACCTTAGTCTTATCAATATTAGCAGTCATACCCATATTGGAGAAAAAATCCTTGAGGATTCTTAGTTGGTTTTCAAGATCATGGGGATTCCTTGCCATAAGAACGATATCATCGGTATAAATAAGAAGATTGATGACTATACCAGTGAGAGTAGGGCCGACACAACCTGCTTTTTCCAAGCATTATTCAAACTTGTCAATGTATATGCCAAAAAGGGTAGGGGATAAGGGAAAACCTTGTTTGACTCAGATATTGCAGTTAATCTCTTTTGACCAGCCCTCAGTGTTTTTAAAATTAGAAATAACATTCTCATACATCCTTATTGCAGAAACCCTCAACTCGAGAGGCACTTTTATCTCTTCCAACCTATTCCAAAGTTTTTTCCTAGGAACCATGTCAAAAGCTTTTGTAAAGTCAACAAAACAACAAAAAAGATTAGTTTTAGTATTGCGGAACTCCTCTGCAATGATCCTAATGGTAACAATATGGTCCTCAGTTGAATGATATCTCCTAAACCCGACCTGGCCTTTATCTCTTTTACCGTTACTTTCTAGCCAAAGGATAATCTTCTTTTCCAAAATAATTTCATAAAGCTTAGCTAAAATCGGGCTAATCATAATGGTCCTATAATTAGAGCGAATGTTTCTATCCCCATTTTTAAAAATAGGAACAATGAGGCTTTGCGTCTAGGGTTTAGGGAAGCCCCGCTTGACTGCTAAATTGAAGAGCTTGTGTATGTGTGGGATAAGGATTGGCCCTCCGATTTTAAAAATTTCAGCTTGGTAGCCTTCAATGTCCTTAGCTTTTCCATTTGCGAGCCACTTAACCCAGAACTCTATGTCATCTAAAGAAAAAACTTCTTCCTTTGTAGGGACAATAGGAATGGTGTCCATGGCAATAGGAACTCATAAAGAATTTTAAGGTACAAATTCCATTCCCTTAAGGGAATCCTATTATTTTCTTTAGTATTGGGTTTTAGAATTTGGCTCTAGAACTTCTTAGGATCCAACTTGTATAGTTGTGAAAGTTGCTCTTTCCTTTTATTCATATAGTATCATTTTTTCCTTTTAATTAGGTCTTTGTACGTATTGATCTTATCGAGTTTTAAGGGCTCATTAGAAGCATCCCTAATGGATTTCCTAGCAATTTTACATTCTTTATCATACCAAGGGTTGGTCATTTTATTATTCTTTTTATAGGACACCTTGAAAGAGAACTTGTTAATATAAGTGGAAAGGGTAGTTGTAAAATTATGATAGAGTTCTTAAATGTTGTCCTTATAAGTTAGGAGGTTTAATTTACTATTAAATACTTTAAGAAATGTCAACTTTACTTTTGTCAAAGCACAAATTCCTTTGATTATCAGAATTCTCTTCAATGGTGCTCCTATTCATGGAAAATTTTAGAGTTAGGGTTAAAGGTTTATGATCAGAGTCAGGATCATGGTCATTTGAAAGGTCAAAAGTTGCTATTTGGTTGGAAACAGGGATATCATATATCACATAATATACAACACTAATACCTAGCCCATGAATATAGGTCATCTGTTTGGAGTTTGGCCACTTCATTACTCCATTTCAAATTATTAGGTCTTGAGAGATGCAGAGCTTGACCAACTCAGTACCAAACAAGTTCTCAATTAGTCTTCAGAGATTTTTTGGTAGCTATTAGATAAAACAAGGTCCTCATCTAGCCATAAAAGATTATGGTTGGACTCATTACTTAAAATAGTATCTTGTTTAGTTGCATTCCTAGCATTAAAGTCTCCTAGCAGGGGGATATTACCTTAATTCTTCAAATTATAAATATCTTGTTCTAAATTATTATAGGGACAATTTTTATCTAGATTATTTTTCTTATAAAAAGTAGAATTAATAGGTGAAAAATAACAAATTGTTATATACATATTCTTAGCATTGGTGTCTAAAATTTCTATCCAAATGTATTGATTAAGAGGTTCAATCTTATAAAGTTGAATGTGAGGAGAAATTCTCTTTCTAATATAACAAGCTATGCCTCCTATCCCGCTATGGTGGGATTTTTTGTTCCATGCCGACCACAAGAAAAATCCTTCCATGATAGGGACCTTAGAATCCTCATACTCCCAAGTTCCAACTAGACAAATAATATCAATATCACTCGGGATCCAACTTGTCATAGGACCTTTGCACCATGGAAAGCCACGACAATTCCAAAAAAGGATCCTGAGTGTCCCAAATTCCTATTTGTTATTATCCTTCTGGTCTCTATCCCTAACAATGGCTTTTTGATTTCTATTATTTCCCATTTTCCTTCTTTCCTGGCTTCTTTTACCTTTTGAACTTCCTTCCTTAATTCAACTTGGTCTTCGGGAATGAGGTCTTCATTTATAAATATTCCTGACCCTTTTAAGCTCGAAGATTTACTAAGTATGCTATATTTATGGTCATTACAACTTACTTTGACACGGATCAACCTATCTTTGTGATCAATTATTTTTCCTAGCCTCTTTTCTTCTATGAGGTAAGTTGTATCAATTTATGATTTATTTTTTAGTTCTTCTTTTACTATTGCTAGCGTATCCTCCTCTTCTTGTTCTTTTATACCAAAAATTATGAGGTTCAAGGCTCTTTTGTTATGCTCATGGTCTAGTTCGATTAACTTATTCATTTCCTCTTTGATGGGTTTGATATCCAATTTGTTTTCCATATTACTGAGGGTCAAATTGTTGGTTAGTTTTTCTTCTAGCTCTTTAATCCTATCTCTCAAGTTGTGGTTTTCTTCAACCCCTCCTTCTTGGGTTGATTGTTTATGTTTTTCCATTTCTTGAATTCTATACTTCATTGTTTGCAATTCACTCATGAATCCTAAGAATCTATCCTCTATTTGAGTTTGAATGGTATCTTTAATTTTTTTATCAATCATTGCCTCTAGCTCTATTTGGAGTTTTGCGTCTCTTTCTTCACTCCTTTTTTCTAATGTTTCTAACTCTATTTGGATTTTGGCATCTCTCTCTTCTCTTCTTTTTTCTGTCGATTCCATATAATCATAAAGGATCTCTAGGGTGATTTTGGGGGGCATTCCCTTGTTAGGATGAGCTTTTGGAATAGCTAGTGGAGTGCTCATATTGAAAAGAAGAGAAAAAAAGATGTAACAATTATTATTATGGATTGACTTTATCTCTCAAATCAACTTTTACTTATCAAACTTAAATAAATAAAAAATAAAATATATTTAAATCTCTTTATGTAAAATTAAAATTGAATCAATGTAAAAAGTGATTCACCTCATTTCAGATGTTCAGTTGCTCAACCCGTTGAAAAAGCCATTTCCTAAAATCGTAGAGAAGTCTCGAGAGACTACAAAGATTATTTTGGGTAAAAAAGGTAAAAACCAAAGAGAAGTATTATTCCTGTTCAAAACTGCAGAGATATAATTTCAAAACCGTAAATAAGTGATATTCCCGTTCAAAACTATAATTAGACTAATATATTATTTAATATATGGTTAAATTTATTAAAAGTAAAGCCTTAAGGGATATAGGTTATTGATTTAAGGTTATGGCCTAAAGAATAAGGGAGGATGTGTGTTTGATATAGTTTTTAAACTTAAAATTTTAGTTAGTTATATATAAGTATATTGTTTAATATATGTTTAAATTCATTAAAAATTTAATTTTAAATTATTGAGAAATAAGGGATATAGGTTATTGATTTAAGGTTATTTCATAAGGAATAAGGGATATAGGTTATTGATCTGGGTTATGGTTTAAGATTTAAAGTTAAAAATATATGGTAAATCATTAAAAAGATAAAGGTTAAGTAGGTAAAAGCTAAGTATCAATAACTAAGAAGAATTACAAGATTTAGGATTCATGGATTATAAGTTATAAATTTTGGGTTTATGGTTAAAGTTCTCAATTTATGGATTTAAGAAGAAGTTCTCATTAGTCTCATATTTCCAATAAAAACAACTTTTAAAAGCTTTGTAAAGCTTACATTTTCTCTTTTGTATTTAATTCCATAAGTATATCATATGAAACAACTTAATGAACTCTTAATTTGAAAATATAGCTTTTCTAAAGCCTAATGAAGCTAAATTTTATTTAATATGTTTTCTTTAATTCTTTAATATGGGGCAAGGTTACACATTTTTTATGTATTTAAAAAAATTATATATTTTTATTAAATGATTTTTTATAGAGACTTTTTCCTTATAGATTTCACTCCTCCTTGCAAATATAGTTGTGATAAAGGATAAAGGCTATGGATTTAAAGACAATTGTGTTAAATGATAAAGGTTATGGATTTAAAGTTATGGGTTATAAGGTAAGGTACAAGGGTTATGGATTTAAAGTTATGGGTTATAAGGTAAGTTATGAATTTATAATTAAAGATTAAGTGTTGAAGGTTTAGGTTAGTGGATGGATGCAATGATAATTTCTGATGTATTCATCAATCTATATGTGCATCTATATTTTAAAAAAAATGGATATGTACATTCATATTTTTAAATTTAAATTTATTTGATACATAATTTGTTTGACAAACATGAAACAACCTTTTAATACTCCATTAATATTAAGTCCCTTAGATATACACTCTCTTAATATTAATTCCCTTAGATAGAGGTGTGAACCAACTTTTTAATACTCCCTTAATATTAATTCCCTTAAATAGGATGACATTATATCTTTCCACTATTATTATGGCATAAATTAAAGTCCCTTTGTTAGGGAAAACAAATTCAGTGATCACTACCATGGATAGACTAAAAACCACTATAACTTAACGTGACATACCCAACCAATCAATTTCCATTGAAGTAGCGGGGCATTACGTTTTTTTCAATTTTACACTAACAAAACAGGTGAATCATATTGGTTCGCTACTATAATGTGGTTCAAGCCACATTTGTGATCCCTTTCCTTTTTGAAATTGTTAATGGAATGCATGACTTTCTTTTAACATTTATTGAACACCATTTGTTTTTGGTGTTCTCTTGGTTTTTCATTTGCATTATTTTACCAAATTTTGTGTTTATTTATTATCCTAGTACGTTATTTAAGTATCTTATTTGCATTATTTTAGTCATAGGGTTTATTTAGTAAATCTATGGTATAACATAACATCTTTATTTATGGGATAATAAATTTGAATACTCATTGATCTGTAAAGTGTTGTGGACATTCTACTGGAACAGTTTGTCACAACATATATGATAAATATAATTAAAATCTACATTATGAAAGTTAAATTCCTTTAGATTCTAGAATATTTAGTTACTGATTTTCTTCTTATGTATGAAATAGTAAAATGAGGAAAATAAAGAAGAGTAAAATACAATCACACACCATCCACAAAATAACACAAAGATTTTCTATAGGAAACCCTTATATAACATCCATAGTTTTAGTCCTTGCAAATTGTATTGTAATTGTATAGATGTGAATTAGGTTGGTGAGCTGATATGATTGGGGAAAATAGACCATATTGATTAATATGGTCGGGGGCCAAATTGTATATTATGAACATTGAAATGATTAATAAAATAATAATTGTTGGTTGCGATATGAGACAGATGAAAATGATGGGGGGCTATGATTCCACAAGAGAGAGGGGTCTAAGGGGGGAATATTCATGGGTATTAATCCAACCCAATTTTCTTGAATTATTATCATTGTGTATAACCTTCTATTTGTTGTTGACTGTTCACAGATCCAATCATTAAACTGGTGTAAGAGAGTGGGTATGAGAAGTCACATCCCATAGTTATTTGAGAGCATGGGGATGAAGTACAATCATCTTTGGGAAGAGTGTGAGTCAAGTAAGAAATAGAAAGAGAAGAAAATTCATATGCATAAAGTAGATAGTTTTTTACATGTAGATTTTGGGCAACAAGAAAGGAGTCAAGTGTTGGGAAGAGCACCAACCATGCTGTGTTTGAAGGCAATCATTGTTTGGTTGTGTTTTATGTTAGAAATGTGGCTTGTGTTCCTGTAAAATAGGTTGTAAGAATGTAGTGTGTTTTCTTGTTGAGGAAATGGCTCAAGAGCCTTATGAAAGCTATTGTGAGCACTCCTAGAGAAGTTGAGAGTTCTTGGAAGTCCCCAATTGAGATATTCTTGGCCAACTAAGTGCACTAGAAGCCGTGATAAATGAATGGTACAACCTAGTGGAATGAGAGCAGTGAAAGGGGTACATTCCTTGGGTTGTGCAGGTTGTGGGGAAGAGAGTTGGTGGATTGGAATTGTTGTTGGAGTTTGGAACCTGGGTTTGAGGTTGTTGTGTGTGGAGAGTGTACATTCAGGAGGAACATATCTCCTTGTGTTATCATAGCCTCATCTCCTAGGTGGCCTTCTATTGAGAGAAAATGAATAGTAGAACCTATGGCTAGGAGGTTCATCCTTTGTATGCTACCGGTTGGTTACATTTTATAAAAATATAAGTGTTATGTTGTTTTATTATGATTATTCCGTTGTGTAAATGAATATTTGAATTATGTGTGTTTCTATGTGCTTACTGGATGCATTCACATTTTCATATGCTCTATTAGATGCATGAGTAAATCAACATGTTGTTTGTTGTAATTTTTATGGGTTTGTTGCCTCTTTATTTTATTTTATATGTATGGAGAATTTTCAAATTTGTATTTAGCAGGAAAATCCATTTTTGGAGTGAGGAGACTGTTGATTAAGGTTGTTTGTCATTGATGTCAACCCTTGAACAAGGCCCCGTAGCACAAAGGTTTGGGTAATGCACCCAATTTTGTTTGATGTAAATATGACTCATTATTGTTTTTTCATGGTTGATAAGAAGTAAATATGGATGAACTCCAAAGTGGTCCCCTTATGATGGATGAACTCCAAAGTGGTCCCCTTATGGTGAAAGCCCTCACGGGAATACGCTTTGTGGAGTAAGAGAATCCATGCTTAATTGTGGAATAATGAGATGAAGGAAAGTGAATTTGTCAAGGAAAATATCCTATATGGATAGTGCTTGTCATGTCATTTCCGGTGGTATGTGGAACGTCACATAAATCCTCACGATTTGAGAGTTATGGCCTTACAAAGTTGGAGGACCCTCATATGTCATCCAGAAGCCCCAAAAGGTTAAAGTAGCCAAAGTGGTTTAAGAGATTTTAAAAGGTAAATAATAAAGTGAAGTGATGAATGTATTATAATTCAAAGTGAATACAAAATAAATTATTTCAATAATAANNNGGGCCAAGTGACCTAGAAGATGTTTTTAAGGAAGCTACTTGGAGAGTATAAATAAGAGGCAAGGATCTCTCATTTGAATCAAACTTGAGCATATTGAATATCTATATGTGTGTGAGGTAACCAAGAACATCTAAACTGGAATTTTGAGTGAAGGTGAAGAAAAGAAGGCCAAAATGCAAGGAAGGATAAATTATTTTGATGGTGCTTTCTAAGGTATGTTATTTACAGGTCATCTCACCATTTTCGCTATAAATTTATTTCTATAATGATTCAGACCGTGAAATTGCTAGCCAAGTGAGAAAACATATCCAATTATTTGTGGTAAAAAATTCATCTTGTGGGTCGTTGTATTTTGGGAGTTTCACTCCATGGAAAATAGGGTTTGTGGCCAGTCCTGAAACTAGTCAAAATCAGGTGTTTCGGGTAAAAATGTCATAACTTCTTCATAACAGCTCCAAATTCAGTGAGACCAAATGTGTTGGTTAGTGTACAGTCTGTAATATGTTGTGTAACATTTTCATATCAATTAATCAAATATTTTTTGTGGGGCACGCTCTACAAGGTCTCTATCTAGAATAAGCCAAAATTCAGCAAGGTATGCCATTTTTGCTATAACTACTTTTTTGAGAGGTTCCAAGTAGTGACACTTGGAGTAATTGCATAAAACACACTGAATAACATTGATATCAGTTTTAGATCTTTATACATTACAGGTTTAAAGTTATGATTACTTCAAGTTAGGGTTGTTGACTAATCCAAAACTAGGCATGTCTTGTTTTTAAAGTTAAGGAAGGTTTGCAGGAATGTGATCATATACACCAGGTCTATTACAGAGCTACAAATCAGATTTGGATGATAAAATTGCTGAGGGATTTTGAGTGTGGAACATGTTGAGTACATGGTTGAGACAAGTAGTTGATGAGTTAGCGCACATACATGAGGTGTATAGTTGATGATGTTGGTACATATTGATGAGTCATAGTTGATGAGTATTTGACACATGATTGGCACATACTTGGTACATGGTTGGATGCAGTTGTTTATGGTACAGGTTGATTACAGGTTGGTGGATGGTTGATGCACTTGTTTATGGTACAGGTTGATTACAGGTTGAGGTACAAGTTGATGCATGGTTGATGCATGGTTCATATTTATTGGTATAGGTTTACAACAATATATCTCACAGTGATAGTGTGACAATGGTTCCATCATTCTACTTCTACTTCAGGGTGGCAGGATGGGGCAAGGACAGATGGTTGTAGCCGGAGAACATTGGGGGTTGTAGCCTCCTTCTGGTTGTAGCCAGAGAATTGGAAAGTTTGAGATTCCCTCAGGTTGTAGCCTGAGAAACTAGGGGGTTGGAGCCTCCTTNNAATGTAATTCTTCAAGACATATAAGAAAAAACATTCCGTGGTTTTCTCCCAATTTGGGTTTTCACGTAAAACACTGGTGTACTGTGTATGTGTTCGATTGTTTATTTCTTACTGTTATTATTGGATAATAATTCTACATTAATATAACATTTGAATAAAAAGGATTATAATTACGCTATTACTGATTCATCCCCCCTCTCAGTAATCCAACAATTGGTGGATTGGAATTGTTGTTGGAGTTTGGAACCTGGGTTTGGGGTTGTTGTGTGTGGAGAGTGTACATTCATGAGGAACATATCTTCTTGTGGAATCATAGCCTCAGCTCCTAGGTGGCCTTCTATTGAGAGAAAATGAATAGTAGAACCTATGGCTAGGAGGTTCATCCTTTGTATGCTACTGATTGGTTACATTTTATAAACATATAAGTGTTATGTTGTTTTATTATGATTATTCTGTTGTGTAAATGAATATTTGAATTATGTGTGTTTCTATGTGCTTACTAGATGCATTCACATTTTCATATGTTCTGTTAGATGCATGAGTAAATCAACATGTTGTTTGCTGTAATGTTTATGGGCCTGTTGCCTCTTGATTTTATTTTATATGTATGGGGAATTTTCAAATTTGTATTTAGCAGGAAAATCCATTTTTGGAGTGAGGAGACTCAGCTTGGAGGTTGGGTACATTATAGATTGTGTAGGTTGTGGGGAAGAGAGTTGGTGGATTGGAATTGTTGTTGGAGTTTGGAACCTGGGTTTGGGGTTGTTGTGTGTGGAGAGTGTACATTCAGGAGGAACATATCTCCTTGTGGAATCATAGCCTCAGCTCTTGGGTGTCCTTTTATTGAGAGAAAATGAATAGTAGAACCTATGGCTAGGAGGTTCATCCTTTGTATGCTACCAGTTGGTTACATTTTATAAAAATATAAGTGTTATGTTGTTTTATTATGATTATTCTGTTGTGTAAATAAATATTTGAATTATGTGTGTTTCTATGTGCTTACTGGATGCATTCACATTTTCATATGTTTTGTTAGATGCATGAGTAAATCAACATGTTGTTTGTTGTAATGTTTATGGGCCTGTTGCCTCTTGATTTTATTTTATATGTATGGGGTATTTTCAAATTTGTATTTAGCAGGAAAATCCATTTTTGGAGTGAGGAGACTCAGCTTGGAGGTTGGGTACATTATAGATTGTGCAAGTTGTGGGGAAGAGAGTTGGTGTATTGGAATTGTTGTTGGAGTTTGGAACCTAGGTTTGGGGTTGTTGTGTGTGGAGAGTGTACATTCAGGAGGAACATATCTCCTTATGGAATCATAGCCTCAGCTCCTGGGTGGCCTTCTATTGAGAGAAAATGAATAGTAGAACCTATGGCTAGGAGGTTCATCCTTTGTATGCTACCAGTTGGTTACATTTTATAAAAAATATAAGTGTTATGTTGTTTTATTGTGATTATTCTGTTGTGTAAATGAATATTTGAATTATGTGTGTTTCTATGTGCTTACTGGATGCATTCACATTTTCATATGTTCTGTTAGATGCATGAGTAAATCAACATGTTGTTTGTTGTAATGTTTATGGGCCTGTTGCCTCTTGATTTTATTTTATTTGATTTTATATGTGAGGAGACTCAGCTTGGAGGTTGGGTACATTATAGATTGAATTGTGGTACACACTGGTAAATACTTGTCACACACGGTACAAATATTGTTGTGCGTACAGTTTGTATTAGTGAGGAGGTGACATTCATGTTAGATAGCATGATGTAGTTGTGTTTAAATAATTGGTATCTGCAATGGTTAATTCTTTCTATAATTCATAGCTAGCAAGCCACATGAATTCAACTAGCAATTTTTTTTGAATTCATGTGTATTTTCAGCAAGGAATGTTCCTTAGTTAAGATGGGGGATGTTACACCTTACGAGAGAAAATCCAAATAGAAGGTGAGGTTGCTATGATCTCTTTTATATGGTATGGAAATAATAAAAGAATAAAGGAGAAGGCACTCTTTATGGAGTTACCTGAGACTTGTGGCTTGTTAGGATGCCACAAAATATTAACCGCCTATGTTATGCTCTGTAATTTCCCACTCCCAGTTGTTCTGCTCTACTATGAAACAAAATACAATAACATAGAATGGAACCCCTTCTCCTCCTAGTAGCCTAATATTTAACATATCCCAATGACCATAGAGGGTTAGGGTATTGACTTCTCAAGCCTCAATTAGTAATCATGTTTGGACCTTCTAGAGTGTTCTATGAAATACACTACGTGGTTATCCCCACACATTTAAGTAATGGGGACTAACATGGAATCCAATAGTACCATGGTGATCAATACAGTAGGTGAACTTGCGGGAGGAACAACGTTCACATATGAACTCCGACCAAGGAAATTATAGCATAGTTAGCAAGGTATCAGTGTGTAGAATATATAATCTTTCTCCATAGTAATTTTTGGACCATAAAAAAGTGTCGTTTGATGCCACGAAATGGCTCTAGAAGATTTCAAACAAGTTTTTTGGACCCAAATTTCCAAATTTGGATCAGCTATTAAAATGGCCATGAAGTTGATTCCTCCAATTTTTCCACCCAGAAAGTAGTGAAATAGATGACAAATAATATAATGATACAATCCAGATCATACCTTTCCATTTAGGGAGGATTTTGGTCCCCAAAATATTTACTGAATGATTTGAGGAAAATTTTCCTCTACCTTCTCCTTGGAGTACCACTTGTCTTTTCCTAGAAGTTGTTCTTTAAAATTAATCTTCCAAAGGTCATGTTACCCATGTATTGTCATTTTGGATCTCTTCTACAAAAATGTGTCCTCTACCAAACTCTTCCTGAGAATCTAGTACTAAGTCCTCTATGGAAGGTAGGCCTTGCTCCCCCTCTTGATCCAACATAGAAGGCTCATAGAGTTTGAGATTGTCCACATTCACTACTGAGTAAATGCACATGTGTCATGGTAGAATGAGTCTATAGGAATTATCTCCCACCTTTTCCACTACCTCAAAAGGACCATACCACAACGCCTTTATTTTCTTACTAGGACCCTGTAGTCTTTCCTTATTTAGTTGTAACCATACTTTGTCTCCCACTTTGAATGTTCTCTCTCTTCTGTGCTAGTCATGTATAGCCTTGTACTTTTTTTGTGACTTCTTGAGTGTCTCATGTACTTGCAAATGAATCTACCTGATCTTCTCAACAATTTTTTTTCTTCTTTTAATGCATCTCTTGTGAGGTCCTCCCTCAGTCCTCCTTGCTGTCGATATACAACATCCAAGGGTGAAGGTGGAAAGTATCCAAAATAAATTTCAAAAGGGGACTTAGCAGTATAAGTGTGGATTTCTCTATTATAAGACTACTTTAATTAGACCATATTTTTATCCCAGGTGTACATATGCTTCTGATTGTAACCCCTCAAAAGTTGCACCAATGTCTCATTGACTACTTTTGTCTTCCCGTCTGTCTATGGATGGAATGTTGTATATCTCTTCAAATTAGTGTCCATCTTCTCCCACAATGTAGTCTAAAATTCAATGAGAAATCTGGTATCCTTGTTTGAATGAGGCTCCTTAGTATCCCAAAGTGCACCTAGACCTATTCAAAGAACATGTTCACTTCTTTGTTTTCTTTGATGGTAGTTTTACAAGGCATGAGAATGTGCATATTGTTGAACCTGTCAACTACTAAAAACAAATAGCCATGTCTCTTCTTGGTGGTTGGTAAACCTCCCACAAAATCCATGGAACTTCTTTCCCAAGGTCGAGTGGGTATAGGTAAGGGATGGTATAGAACTTGCTTTATGTTACTGGTCTTGTTGGTACGAAAAAATATACATCCTCTAATATACCGTGCTGCATATTTGTGCATTCTAGGATAGTACGCATGCCTCTGTAAGTTGGCAATTGTCTTCCCAACACTGAAATGTCTTGCAACCTTGGAAGTGTGAGCCTCTTTGATAAGATGCATTCATTCACTTTTAGGGACACATAACTTGTCTATCTTGTAGAGTAAGCCATTCTGGAAACCATAGTCAACCTTACCATCACCTTCTTCTATATGAATTTGACCTTGTAGTTTCTGAAACACCTCCTTTAAGTCCTCATCTTCTGTGTATTCCTGTTTGTATGCATCATGGGTAAAATTATCCATATGCACCAGAGTTCCCAAAGCTGTAATATTGGATATTGGTGGTCATAAAAGAATGTATGAAAACTTGTTTGTGCTACCCTTATAATACTTTATGACACAATTAAATTGTTGTAAGAACCCCAATACATTTGTAGTGCTTGGTTTGTTGTAACTTACTTTGGGCCTGCAAATACTGGAGTGGTTGGTAATATGTGTGGATGATGGACTCCTTTCCCATTAGATAGTTCTTCTACTTTTTGATAGCTTGTACCAAGGAATAGAGATCCTTGTCGTAGGTAGGGTAGTTGGGCACCTCCCCATGAAATAATTCAGAATGATATAAGAGAGGTCTTCCTCCATGCATCAATACTACTCCCATGGCATACCCACTTGCATCTACCTCCACTTTGAAAGGCTTTTACAAGTTTGGTAGTTTGAGCACTGATGCTTGAATGATATTTCTTTTTATCTCATAAAAGGCATTCTTCTTATTCTTTCCCCACTGGAAACTCTTAATTCTTGTTGTTATTGTGTGGAGTGGCGCAACTACTATTGAAAATGAAGCTATGAACTTCTGCAAGTGTTATGTTGCCCCAAAAAATCTCCTAACATCTTTCCAATTTGTAGGAATTGGCCATTTCATAATGGCCTCCATATTGGTAGGATCTATCTTTAGTTCATCTCCACTGATCACATACCCCAAATACACCAAAGACTATTGAGAAAACTTGAAATTATTGATATTGAACAACAATTGGTGCTTCTTTTGGGTCTCTAACACCTTCTTAAGATGTGAGAGGTGTCCCTCCCAGGTAGCACTATAAACCATTCTATCATCCAAATAGACAATAAAAAATGAATCTAGATAAGGGCGTAAAACATCATTCATTAGTCTTGTTAGTACAGTGTTAAAATTTTCAATGGAACTGTGTGATTTTGGATAGTTATATCCCTAATATGTATTCTTATTGAGTAAGGGGAACTACAATAGACATGTTGGGTGAGGAAAATCACTCTAGCAGTGATTAATTTCAAATAAATACAGTATAAGTAGGTAAAGGGGATGAAATAAAGGAAAACGTGCTTATTGTGAGACAAAAAGGGCATATCAACCCTAGGATTAGCTAGATGATTATAGGGTAGTAAAGTACAATGATGGGTCTAGCACCAAGAATCATCTACTTTTGCTTTGGAATCTACATGGATGGTTACAAAAACGACACATGTGCATGGTCACTCTCTTCCACACATGCACTCAATGATGAAACATTCTGGCCCAGAGACACATGGCCCGACCAGACATCACCTTGCTCTAAAAGAGGGTCCATATAAGTAGCTACCTAGATCAACACCTATCTTCCATGTGGCAGTCGTAATTTTTTGATGTCATCAATGATTCCATCTAATTTTTTTCACGTTTAACATATTTTGAAGAAATATCCAATACAAGGGTGCGACTTGTCTTCAAATTATTAAAAATTGGATAAGTCCAAATTTTAAAATATTTTGTTGCATGTGGGAGATATCACACATGTTAGTTGATCACTCAATATGACAGATTGGTTTCACATATGGTGATCATTTCCAATCATTAGGCTCTCAGATATGATCGATGGATGACTGAGATCATTGGCCATGCATTGCATGAATCGACATCCAATATCTAAGTACGATGGGTGAATATATAAAATAAATGGTCCTGTCTGTAGTCTCCCCCATTGTGTGTTAGATTTCTATAAGAGGTAGCTATAGGGAAACCATAACCAATTTGCAAATGTTTGACTCTTTCGGGGGATTTCCCCCCCAGAGAGAACTATGGTCCATATTGGCTACTGACATGATGGAAACTCCATCTATTTTCACAAAGGAACAGAAGGTCACTTCATCTTCTTGCTAGTTTATACATAAGAGTGTTAGGACATCCTGTAGTCCATCGTAAGGCAGGGTCATATTTTCTGACCAACAACTGGCCGAGACAGACAACAGAGGACCCAAAGGCCAAATCAATGCTACTCCACCTCGTGAGGTGTCTGTGGTTGAGAGGAAATAATTAGTCATTCTTCCAGATAACATAAAATTCACTTTTTCAGAAGCTAAAGGTTCCTATCCTGTCATATCTACCCTACCGAGTAGTTTTTATGGAAGGATCCAGATTGAATAAGCTTAGTTGGGTAGAATATTTTTCAATCAAAGGGCCTTTTACCAAACTTTACCATAGTAAAAATTACCGATTTTATTACATCAAGAAGAAATATTAAGGATCTGTGAAGGAGTTTCAAGAATGAAGAAGTAATTTTCTCATGGATAAGAGCTATAAATAATCCTAGAGGAACATTAGCTCATTTTTATTAGTAGATAGAGAGAGGAAGAGTATATGAATCTCAAAGTTTAGAGATCAACCTAGATCAAGAATGAAAAATTATGAGGAGAAGGACACTAGGCTTATAGGGATTCAATGATTTGTTGTAGTATCAATCTGTAAATTCCATCTTTTTCTCCCCCATTGTAATATCTTCTTGAGATCCATAATGTATTCTGAAAGACATCAATAAAATATCTCAACAACATTTTGACTCTAGATATGTTGTAAATGTGTTTGGTTTCATGTATGAATGAGGTTGATTTCATTTTTTACCAATATTTATTCATTTCTTGTTTGAAATATTCATATGGATGCATAGTTTCTGGTATGTGAATGTATCAAACAATGAGTTGTACGAAGCACTGAATTTAATTAAACTCAGAATGCATCATTGTTAACATTGCCGAATTAATTATTTCTAAGTACATTTTCTTCACAGAAAGCCTTGCAAGATTGATTTGTATTAGATACTTTGTATATGCACCTCTTTTTCGCACAATCATTCACCCCTTTTTACACTAGTAATTTTGATATATAGAAGAGAAATTTCCCATATTTGTTGAATTTTTACCTAATCGTCCCGTCTGGAATGTATATGAGTTGTGAAGAGTTAATAATTATGATTAAACTCCCTTGATTGAGAAAGGTATTTTAAAAAACTTATTCGAGTTTTAGGTCCAAGGATCCTTGGCATCATCCACTTAAAACCATGAACATATCGAGGACTAAAAATCTTAAATGGTGCCATTGTCGGGGACAAAATTGTGAAGTTATTTTTCCTTGGGAGATGACAAAGTTAAGTGTTGATTATTGATGGTGAACAATATTTAGAAATAAGGTTCTTTACTTTTCACTCGATGACTCCATGAAGGAAAATGTGACATCAACGAAGAAGCATACTATAGCGAATCATGATCCTGCAAGCATTCCAATGTTATCATATCCTAAAAAGACAATTTCTTGGAGAAATATCAGAGAAAGACTCCTGACTAGAGGTAATCCTAATCTTGATCTTTTTCCTTCTAGTGGTCATGCAATAGAAAATTACGATAGGAAATTTGATACACCCCCAGAAGCTCATTCTTCTGTAAAAATTCCCAATCATCCTTTAATCAATTTTCATAATTCCCCTTTAGGAATTTTTCCTTCAACCAATACTTCATATAATCCTTTCCTGAAAAATACCAGACCTCCTCTATCTTCTGAAGCTAGTAGTGTAATCCTGAAGCATATAATGGATGGAGTAGTAGTAGTAGTAGGAGGGATTATAAATAAACCACCACCTCCACCACCTATTAATCCTCGAATAACAACTAGATATGGCCCTTTAAATCTTCCCCAAAGTACACATGACTTACCAGTGAATTATCTTAAATTTCTTCCAAAATATGATGGTGAGAATGAGATAACTGTTGAAGAGAACATGGATTCTTTCCAATATTTCATAGATAAATTATTTTTGGAACATGATGATGTGTTTACGAGACTCTTTTTCCAAACCCTTGAAGGAGATGTGAGGAAATGGTTCAGAGGACTACCCCATGCTTCTATCAATATTTGGCAAGTTCTTGAAACTACTTTCATGAGACAATGGGGAGAAAAAATATATCATCTCTACTATCTCACAGAATTTGGATCCTTATATAAGAAAGCTACATAATATGTAGTTGAATTTAATAAGATTTTCAATAAACTTTACAACGAAATTCATGTGGATATCAAACCATCTCAAACAACAGGAAATGTGACATATGTTGGAGCCTTTGAGGATGATTTTTCCATAATGTTGAGAGAGAGAAGGTCTTCAAACATATTAATCGTGCAAGAAGATGATATTTATATTGAGGGAAACATGAAAAATTCAAGAAAAAATAAATTGAAAATAGATCAAACTGTTAAATAGGAAATTGGTACCTCACGTACTAGTAAAGATTCTCAGGAAGCTAAGATTGAGGAGATGTTAAAAATCATTAGGAATTTATCAAATAAATTTTCTAGGATGGAAAGTGAAGGGATCGTCCAAATAAATATCCTAATGAGGAGGGTGTGAGGAATCCTAATCAGTTTAGGAGACCACTTAACCCATAGATGTTTAGAAGGGATAGATGAAATGAACAGAAACCTCTTAGACCTCTAGTAAAAAAAAACAATGAAAATTTTTTAGTAGAATATCTAGGAGGTGTGTATATGTATTTTCAAGAGAAAATGAATTTAATTCAAGATAGCTAGGAATCCATGCATATTACACAACATGAATATGAAATATCCTTAAATGCTAAATCTCATAATGTGCACCAAGGAGGATATTATGGATGATTATCACTCTCACATTATAGATTATTTTCTGATTCTTTAAAAGAAAATTACACAAGACATATGACCTCATAACTAGGCTTGTTGTGGAAAAAATTGAAAACCAAAATCCACGTAAGAATATACCAGTAAATTAGTCCAAGGATAAAGAAAATGAAGCTGTGACTATTGCACAAAAGATTGATACCCAAGATCAAGTCAAAGGGAGAACTGATCATAAAGACATCAAGAAGCCTGGTCAACCTTTTAACGTTGAGCATGATTTAGGGAAAATCAAAATACATGTTTCATTAGTAGAATTGGTTAAGAACCCTATTTATCAAAATAAATCTAAGAAGGTTATGGATGGAATAGATATTATCAATCAACCTGACACCTTGAATATACATGATGAATTTCCAAAAATTACATTTGGACCTCACATAGACAATAAGGAGGAGTCAAGTGCACCTTTTTATGTGAATTTAAACATACATGATAAACTACTACACAATTGCATGTTATATTTTGGAGATTCTCAAAATCTTATGCCCAAATAAGTTATGGAGAATTCGAGGCTTGAAATAACTAGACCTTATCATGATTTATACTCTTTTGACTTAAGAAAGGTTAAATGTGAGGGCATGATCAAGGATTTAGTAGTGACATTAACACAACTTCCCGTCAAGAGTATCATGATGAATGTGGTTGTAGCTAATGTACCTACACATTATGTAATGTTATTTTCTAGATCATGGGTGGGAAAGTTGAGAGGTACTATGCAAATGGATATGACATATACCACCATACCAGTTTTTGGAGGTGAGCATATGATACTCTATAGAGAAACCAAATTTTCATATGAGGTAAGTGACCAAAGCAATCCAAAAAATCACCCAATATATGCTAATGAAGAAGATATGGGATGTTGCATTTTTTTCATAAATGAGGCCACTAAATAATCCCCTAGACCCGAGTCTGGAGATCATAACCGATGGATTGTGGAAGTTATACTTTGATGGAACTAACTCAAAAAAGGGTTATGTAGCAGGAATAATGATGATATCCCATACAAAAGAGAAAATTTCGTTATCCTATAAGTTGGAGTTTGAAGCTACCAATAATGTGGATGGATATGATGCTTTGGTATTGGGATTAGAAGTTGTCACAAAAAAAAATATTACAAAAATTGCAGTGTTCGGAGATTATGAACTAGTAGTACGACATGTAAAGATAATTTATCAAACCAAGCACCCTAGAATGAGGGAAAATATAAATATGATTCGGGACCTAATTGATAATTTATTTCTAGATTTCCATATCACTGTTGTTCCCAAATATTTAAATCAACAAGCATATTCACTAGCCTTAGCTACTAGTACTTTCAAGTCACCACTATTTCCCCAAATGCAGTATGAAGTTGAAATGATATATAGACCCTCTATTCCAGATAATGTGAAACATTGGTGGGTCTTTGAACATGACCAAGAGTTAAGAAGATTCTTGGAACTTATGGATGAGTTTTCCTCTAGTCATATTGACGTTGAAGAATATATAGAGGATGATGAGGAAGCTAGGAAAGATGCTAAAACTAATACTCATTTTAACAACTACATGGAAAACCACACAGTTTTACAACTGAAAAATAAATTTATCCCTAAAGGCTTAGTCCCATTGGAACAATCGTTTGATAAGAATGATGTACCCACTAAACTTACTGTCCTACTTAAATATGAAAGTATAGAGGATTGTAATTTGGGAACCAATCACGAGCCTAAATGTATTAAACTATCTAAAGATTTGTCACCTAACCAGAAAAAAAAATGTTGATCTCTGCAAGGAGTATGTGGATATTTTTCATGGAAGTGTGAGGATTTAAATACATATGATATTTCTATCATTCAACATAAAATGCACCTAAATCCATGGAAAAAACATTATAGGAAAAAATAAAGACAAGTAAACCCCATTTTTGATCTATTATAGAAAAGGAAGTAAAGAAACTTTTGGATGCCAAGATTATCATTCCTTTGAGATATTCTAAATGGGTAGCCAACTTAGTTCCAGTAAGGAAGAAAAATGTAGAAATCATACTTTTTATTGACTTTAGAAATCTAAACAAGTTTTCTTTGAAATACAATTACCCCTTACCCAAGATGGATCACATATTGCAGAAGGTTGTTGGATCCACCAGATTATCAATGATGGATGGATTCTCTGGTTATAATCAAGTGGCTATGAACTTGGATGCCAGAGAGAATACTAATTCTACTACTCGGGGAACATTTATGTATGATAAGATGCCATTTGGACTTATAAATGTAGGGGCCACATTTCAAAGAGAAATGGATATATATTTTGTTGGAGAAAATGATAAATTTATAGTTATATACCTGGATGACATAACGATATTTTTAAAATTTGATGACGACCATTCAAACATTTGAGACAAAACGTCACTAAATGTAGAAAATTTGGTCTATCTTTAAATCCCAAGAAATATTTTTTTTCCATGAAGGAAGGAAAATTGTTAGGGCACATAGTATCTAAAGAAGGATCCAGGATTGAACCTGACATAGTTGAGGCAATCAAATTAATTGACTTACTCATAAATAAAAAATAAGTGTGGTATTTTCTAGGCAAGATACATTTCCTCAGAAGATTCATATCATACTTTTGTGAAATGATGAAAAATATTATTGATATGCTGAAAAAAGACAATGAAATTAAATGGACTATTGAGTCTAAAGATTCTTTTGAGCAGATTAAAAAGGTTCTAGGATAATCCTTAGTTTTAATCAGTCTTGATGATGATAAGGCATTTTTGATCTTCTAATTTTCCTCTACAAATACCATAACAACTATTTTATTACAGAAAAATGATGATGGGCATGAGAAACCCATTAAAGTTTTTAGTAAGGCATTGAGAGATGTTAAGATGAAATATAGAATGATGGATAAACATGAATACGCCCTAGTTAAAGCTCTAAAGGATTTTAGGGATTATTTTCTACATTGTAAGATCATGACAAATTTTCCAACTAGTGTTGTTAAATAAATCTTCATCAAACCTGACAGTGAGGGGAGAAGAGGAAAGTGGATATCTAAAATCCAAGAATATGATATGGAATTTAAGCCTAGTAAGTTGGTAAAGGGACAAGGTTTAGCAAGGATGCTCACATAATCAAATTGTAGGGTGCTAAGAGTGAATATGGTTTCTCAAACACTAATCTAAGCTAAGCCATAACCTAAAGATACCCAAGATCCTTTTCTTCAAGTAGATTCTAAGTTTTCTCAATTTGCTTAGTATAAAGATATAGTTTTCTACTTGCAAAATTTACAATGCCTAGCACATTGGGATAAGGATAAGGATAGATATATCAAGTTGAAAGCCATTAAACACCACATGAGTGATGAATAATTGTTTTGGAAATATCCCAGTGGTATTTTACTGAATTTCATCATAGAAGACAAAACACAAGACATCATTAATGAGTTCCATAAAGGAGTTTGTGGAGGTCATCATGCTTGGAGAGGTACAACTTACAAAATACTAAGGTATCATTATTGTTGGAACACTTTATTTTATGATACCAATGTACTTGTTAGGGAATTCCTTGAATGTAAAATGTTTGTAGGGAAACAAAAGATATTTCCTCTTCCACTTAGACCCATCAAATTAGAAGCACCTTTCCAACAATGGGGACTAGACTTTATTGGTGAGATAAATCCAAATTCTAATGGTGAACACAAATGGATACTAACAACAATAGAATATTTCACAAAGTGGGTTGAAGTTATTCCTAGTAGGGATGCCACTAACTCATTTATCATAATATTCCTTGAAGAAAATATTTTAGCCAGGTTTGGTTGTCCTAGGAAGATCATTACTGACAATGCACAAGATTTCAAATCTGCTAGGATGCTACAATTTTTCCAAGATTACAATATTGAACTTGGAAACTAAACCACATATTACCCATCGGGAAATGGATTAGCAGAATCATCGAATAAAATTTTGATTAGAATAATTAAGAAGATGCGGTCATAGAACAAGAAAGCGTGAGATTCCCATCTCAAGTATGCTTTATGCATTGATAGAATAAGTACAAAAATATCCACTGGCACTTTTGTTTTCCAATAGGTGTATGGGATTGATGTTGTTTTTACTAATCATCTAGGATTTACAGTGATGGAATTATTACATGGTGAAGCAGAAGAACCATATGATGTATAGAGGAGAATTCATCAATGAATAGAAGTGCAACAAAAGAGGGAATCTGTATTGGTTAAGTCATAGGATCATCAAGAAAATACAAAGAGGATATTTGACAAGAGAGATAAGGAAATAAATTTTACTATTGGAGATACGGTTTTAAAGTGGGATGCAAGAAGATAGGAAAAATGGAATGATGGACTTTGGTAACCTTTGGATGGGATCTTTTCATATTACTGCAATCTAGTACAACAAAACTTATGAATTATCACATATTGATGGCAATGTATTGAGAGCCCCTATCGGTGGTAGGTTTCTCAAGATTTTTTTGCATTTCTAAGCTCTAAGGATATCCTCCTTGTACACTAATAACTTAGTTTTCTTTCTGTCATTTCTTTTTGAAAATTTCATTTCCATTTTTATGTCAATTGTGTAATTTCAATTTATGTTTAATAAATATGGTGTCATTATGTTAAGCTATTGAGTATCATGGGAAATTTGTCCTACTAGAGAAGAAAAATGCATTATAGGTGTTAATCACATACTCCATAACCCAATGGATAAGGAAACTAGTCTACATTTCTCAACACATCACATGGATATGTTGTCCCCATTGGAGCCAATGTTAGTACAATGTTAAAATTTTCAATGGAATCGTGTGATTTTAGACAGTTACAACCCTGATTTGTATTCTTATTGAGTAAAAGTAACTACATTATACTTTATGGGTCAGGAAAATCACTCTAGAAGTGATTAATTCAAATAAATGGGGTATAAATAGGTAAAGGGGATAAAATAAAGGAAAATATGCTTATCATGAGATGAAAAGGGGGCCTAGAACCCATACAAACCAAGTCGCGCATCAACAAAAGGGGCTATCTAGGTGACCAAGTTCTACAATCGAGGGCTAAATAATACATTTCAATGTGCACTACCATATGATACAAGATCAAAGGTCAGAAATGTCGTGTATATGCACTTTCAATATCTATGGGTCACAATGCATATCCCATCATGAAGGTTCTTGATATTTAACAAATCTTAATGATTCGATGATGGTTTTGGTCGTGCTACATAGCCTCTTTGTATTGGTTTCATACTGATTTGGGCCTTGGGAAAAACACTAGCTCGAGCATGGGATACCACAGATGGTATCTTAGAAACCAACTTACCACATATCACCTCGAGGCTTAGCTAGATGATGACGGGGTGGTAAAGTAAAATGAAGGGGTAAACACCTAGGATCATCTACTTCCACTTGGGAATATACATGGATAGTTATAGAAACGACACATGTGCATGGTCACTCTCTTCCACATATGCACTTAGTGATGAATCATTCTGGACTAGAGACACATGGCCCAAACAAACACTACCTTTCCCTGATAGTGGTGCTACATAGGTAGCTACCTAGACCAACACTTGTCTTCCACATGACAATCATACTTTGATGATGTCATCATCCAATTTTTTTCATGTTTCAAATATTTTGAAGAAATGGCCAATACAAGGGTGCCGTGTGTATTTAAATAATTCAAAATTGGATAAGGCTATATTTTAATGTATTTTGCTACATGTGGGAGTTGTCACATAGGTTAGTTGATCACTTTATATGACATATTGTCTTTTCATATGGTGATCATTGCCAATCATTAGGATATTAGATACGGTCGAAGTAAGATTGAGATCATTGGCCACGCATCGCATGCATCAACATCCGATCTTTAAGTACGATGGTCAAATATATAAAATCATTGGTCATGTTAGTAGTCTCCTCCAATGCATGGTACATTTATATAAGAGGAAGTTGCAGGGAAACCATAACCAATATGTAAACATTTGAGTCTTAGCAGATGAGTTGTTATGAGCTAAGTTTATATGGAAGTTAATCTGCCTGTAGGAGATTGTTCCCCAGGAGAGCACTATGGGCCATCTTGGCTATTGATGTGCTAGAAACTACATATGTTTTTTCAAAGGAGAATAAGGTCACTTCATCTTCTTTCCAGTTTATACATAAGAGTATCAGGAAATCATGTATTCCATCCTAAGGCACAATCATATTTTCTGGCCATCATCAGGTTGAGACAGATTACAGAGGAACCCAAAGGAAATATCGATGCTACTCCATGTCATGAGGTGACTCTAGATGAGAGGAAATGGTTACTAATTCTTCCATCCAGGTTAAAACATTTCCATCTAACTTCAATCCAGCAAATGAAATCTTTTTCTCTTCATTTATATGGTGAAATCTAAAATAAACTTCTAGTTGCTACAATTAATGATTAAATTTTAATGAATCAATATCACCTTGGTATGGATTTATGTCCACTTTTTATTCCATCTTAAATAAATATTGTGAATGATTGATGACACTCAAACTCATATGATCTTTCTAGATTTCTTCACATGACTCCTTTCTTGGGTCTTCTTGATCTTCATGTTTCCCCTCTGATCCGATATCTGATTTAGAGCCTCCATCATATCCAAATGGTCCATAATTTATTTCTAGATCATCCATGAGTAAGTTCATATTGTGGCGGATAACAATGACCTATGCTTCCAACCTCTCAAATATCTCTTCTGTTGGATCTCAAGGGTTGTTATGAACATAATCATTTTCCATGGCTAGGGTTTTTGCAGCTTTTGTTTAAGGTGATTCCTAGATCCTATAACTTCCCACAAATACCCAAAATAAAACCTTATTTGATACCAATATGATATGTAAACTTTCATGGATATTCCACCAGAATAGTTCGTCATAACAAATTTGATAAATAAAATTGAAATCTACACTATGAAGGTTAAATTCCTTTAGATTCAAAAATATTTAGTTATTGATTTTATGCTTATGCATAAAATAGATAAAATGCAGAAAATAGAGAACAATAAAATACAATCACACTCCATTCAAAAAATGATACCAATATTTTCTCTTGGAAATTCTTACGGGAGAAAAACCAACTAGAAGGTGAGTCTTCTCTGCTCTCTTTTCTATGGTAGGGAAATAATGCAAGTACAAAGGAGAAGGCACTCTCTGTGGAGTTACCTGATACCTTTGGCCTATTAGGCTACTACATAACATTAACCCAATCTATTATGCTCTCTAATTTCCCACTCCTAGTTGTTATGACTAGCTATGGAACAAAATATAATAACATAGAATGGAACCCCTTCTCCTCCTAGCGACCCAATATTTAACATAGCCTGATGGCCATCTAGGGTTAGTGTTGTGGGGTAATCTACCCTACGGACCAATAAGCTAGGGTTCTAAGCCTATACGCAGATCATGACCCTTCAGATTTAACCTTTAACCTTCTACCCAAAATCTCAACCCCTTTTCTCAGACATGCACAGGAAGAATGAACTAACCTTTTTTACTGAAGGTCGAAGTAGATCCTCCGTTGAGTTGTTGTCTCCTTGCTGCTGCTCCTTCCACAAAGCTTTTCCTGCAAACAAGACTAAAACAATACATGCAAGCTACTGATCTACTAGGGGGTTAGATGTAAAACATAAATCAGATAACATAGATGAGATTTATATATTTCGGGACGGGAAAAGTATCTTTTTTATTAGCATCAATACAAATCAACTTACAATGATTTCTGAGATTGGCCACCGTTCCACGATCCCGATCCTGGGCTCTTCCTCTTCTTTCTGTCCTCCTTTCTCCTAGAGCTTGAGGCAAAGCTAAAGGGTTGGGGACAAAATTGGCTTGGCAATTTGGCAGAGTTTCTTTGCTATGATTTTCCTCCTTTGAATAGTACCCCTACCCCTCCTTTTATAGGCTAGGAGGAGCTAGGGTTCCTGGCGAACTCTCGGCCATGCATGGCTCGGAGTTCCAGTTAACTGACAAAAAGCCTTGAGTCCCGGCGGAAACTTTCCCGATTTTTTGCTTTGTTAGGTACCCACGGGCTGTAGTGGGTTAGCCCGCGGATACCCACGTGCAGTATAAGGACAGCAAGCGGATGCTCGCGCCCAGTGAGAAGTTAGGGCGTGGGTTGCTTGTTTTAAGTGGTTT
>CBVK0100099062.1:0-16735 GCA_900067695.1 Picea abies
TCAAAGTCAGTCAAAACAACAATTTTAATTGCTAAGTCAATTTTTGTAATTTTGTAAAAAGGAGTTAATGGGTTAGTTTGAAGGTGGAAGAGAGCAAGAGTAAACCTCCCTAACCTACCCAACCCACCTTACCCACTTAATACACCCCCTAACCCACTCCCCCTCACACTTTACCTCACGCCCTAGGGGGATTTGCGCCCCCCTCACACCTAAACCTTTGACATATGACTTGACATGTTGTGTGGGCCCCTCCCATAAGAGGTGCGCCCCTCCTAACCTCCCACCTCACCATTCCATGGACCCCACACTCCACTTCATCAATCCATCCCTTGATCTTTGCTAAAACCCTAGATGTGGTGCACCCCCGTTCATAGAGATTAACTCTCTTGCTTGGGATGTGACACTTGGAGCTCATCCAAGTGCCTTTACCTTGCCTCTTTAGGTATAAAAGAAACCCCTCCTCACCCTTTTTCTTCACCATTCTTTGAGCTAAAGTTATGCTACAGGATTTTCGCCCCACCCACTCTTGCTCTTGCCATCTTCACTCAAGCTCATTTTTCTCTTAAGATCTTTGGAGCAAGTATTTGCTACAAGTTTCTCACATTTTGTTGGATCTAATAACAAGAAGCTTTGGAGGTTTTGGATCATTTCATGAGTATTCTGATGTGCTCCATCAATTGAGGTGATATTGTGCAAATTTATGTATTGGTTTTATGGTGTAGTTTGCTTGAGCAAAGTATTTTGTCGGAGTAGATCAATAGATAGTATTGTTTGTTGATCTATATGTGTAGGATAGTTGGTATTATGAAGTAGTTCATAGTATTCTCTTATTTTGCACATTATTCTATTTCCATAACTCACACATTGCTTAAGTTTTGCAGATTTTGCTTCTAAGGTAGTGGTTGGAAGGGCCTCAACACGGGGTTTTCAACCCATATCTTCTTACACTCCTTACTTCTATTTTAGATTTGATATATTTCTGCTCATTTCATCATAGATTGCTGTAGCTAACCCTCTTAGATAGGTCAAATATTTTCATTTTAAACTTGGAGATTTTTATGTAAAAAAAATTCTGTGTAAAAGCAAATTTTTTTTAACCTTTTTTTGTGTTGTGCAACATTTTCAGCAAGCATTTGCTTGCTGGTTTTTGTAGATTCTTACCAGGGACAAGGGGAAACGCTGCTGAAATCCACTCTCACAACACCCCCAAAAGGCTCCATCAAGTTGGTAAAGAATCCCTCTCTTTCTCTCTTTGTTTCTAGCATTGTAGCAAGCCCCCAGGAAGTTCCCTTGAGGCTTGCATTCTACTTTACATTTTCAGCCATTGTAATCTATTTTCTGTAAGTAGTTAGTTGCCTACACCTTGGGAGAGTGATTGGCCCAACCAACCCCCCAATATCGTTGGGCTAGTTTAGCTTTTGATTTTAGCAAGTTCTTTATTCATTTTCCCACTAGTCATTAGGACAAGGTTGTGTGGTAGGCTTGTCTAATAATCATATGCATTTTATTTTTCCAACCCTCTTTGACCAACATTGGTAGGCTTGCCTCCACCTTGGTCATTGTGAGTGGTTTGCTCTACTTTTTCTAAGTTTTTCTAAATGATAGTTGCCTACACCTTGGGAGAGTAATCCCCAAAATCGTAAGGCTAAAGGAAAATACTTTGATGATCTACATGTTATCATGGACTAAAATTATCTAGAGTAGTCATCACATTTAGCATTTCATTTCTTTCATGTTATCTGCCTTACATATGCTTATGCTCGTCATGGTTTATGGTTTAATGCTTTAGAAGTTCTCTTAAGTGATACAATTCATCTATTTTGTGAAGTCATTTTGCCATTTATCTTTTCAAGCATATGTGATCAATTGATGGTTTAGGATCTTAAGCTTTACTTTGCCAACTATTTCATTTTAAGCATATCTCTTTCAATGGATTAACACACATATGGATGAATGATTAAAATCTCAAGGTTTAATTCTTGTTATCATTCGGCAAGCTGTTCTTGCCCTTTCCTTTTTTGCAAAGTATTATGTCATGATGATGAATGGGATGCTATGTTAATGGTCTTTACTTTATGAGCTTTACATTCATGTTATTATGAGTTTATGGGCTGAATCTTTAGATTACTAGCACTTCATTTCAAGCAATTTCAATTTCGGTTTTGGGCTTGAATCACAATTTTTGGACACCTAAAACACTCCTAAAACACTTCAAACACACCTAAAGACTCACCCGAGAGTCATAATAATCTTTTAGACACTTAGGATAGCCTAATTCAGCCATCTCCACCATCTAAAATGGGTTTGAGGAAAACAACGGAAGGAAGTGGCGGGGGACCGTCCCGTGACCCTCCAGAAGGGGGTCCTTTCTGGTAAGTACTCTTACTGTCAGGGCTGACCGTGGAAGCTAGGGTGGGTTTCGTTGCCTTACTATCTTGAGCACCCGATAGTCATTTGGCCAAGGGAGGAGGAAGCTTAAGGCTCCAAACATAGTTAGGGGGAGGGAAAATAAAATTTACTTAACTTTTAAGAAACTCCTAACCATTTAGTTGCATAGACAATCCATGTGTGTTGGGGGACATTAGATGTATGTTTAGGAACACACTTTTTGCAAGTACTTCATATCTTTAGATCTTAATTTCAATTGTATGGTTTGTCTCCCTAATTGTCTTAAGTTTTTATGAGCATTTGAGTTAACACATTTATATTTATTTATTAATTTGCTCTTGTGGTGTGATTCAAGAAGGAGTTGAGTATCCCACTTGGGGAAGCTTCATCTTCTTGAATCTTAAGTGCTTTAGTGGTTTCCATTGAAAAGCAGTCCAATAGAGTAAGTGCTATTGGGGCATGCTTGGCTTATGTGTTGATCTCATCTTGAATATCTCCTAAACTTTCATATCTTGTATCTTTTGTACATTTGTAATACTTATCTTTCATTGTATAAATGTTTGCAATCTTTAGTTTGTGGGGTAGTTTCAACTTATTTTACTTGTAAACATTTTGTAATTGAACACCCTCAAACTTAGTTGACCCCTTGCCCAACCTTAGGCACTAGTCATAGTTGACTTAGGGAAAGGGTTGATTGTCATCTAGATAAACTTGCACTTTGCATTTGCTGCCTTAGCATCTTAGGCTAGTTTTTCCCAAAGCCTTTAACAAATTAAAACCAAATCCTAGAATGTAAACGTTAAATCAAATCTAGTAACTAGGGTCTACCCCCCTTGGCTTCCCTAGGAGTAAGCCTAGAAGGAAGAGGTTCTAGTCAAGGTGACAGTGTGGACTATGAACCTAGGCATTGTGCCTCCAAGGACACACTAAGTGAGCTGGAATTTGCTCATGTTTGCAAGTGTGTATTAGGACGACAACAGTCTTGTAGTCTGCTATCAGTTGCTCGTTCCCTGTCAGAAATAAATCATCTATGTACAATAACAGTATGAGAGGTGCCTCCCCTGCAAAAAAATATAGGTTTGGGTCTGCCTCGCTCCACTGGAAACCCATCTCTCTCAAGTAGCTATTAATCCTCGAGTACCAAGCCTAAGGTGCTTGCTTGAGCTCATACAAGGCTCGCCTCAATCTGCAAACATGCGTCTCCCTATCACTTATCTTGAATCCTTCTGACTGCTCAACATACGCTTCCTCCTCAACAGCTCCATTGAGAAAAGCAGTCTTCACGTATATCTGATGAACACCCCACCCCATCTCTGCTGCTAATGAAATAACAGTCCTGATCGATGAATATCTGGCCATCAGGGCGAAAGTCTCCTCATAGCCAACTCCCTCTTGCTGTGAAAACCCCTTGGCCACGAAGCACGCTTTGTACTTGTCCATGCTTCCTTCTGCGGCATGCTTGACTTTGGAGATCCACTAGGATCCTACTTCCTACTTTCCCTCTGGCTTGGGCACCACCTCCCACACATCATTCTTAATAATGGAGGCATATTCCTCCATCATGGCCTCCTGCCACACTCCATGCTATGCAACTTGTTCATAAGTGGAAGGATCTGCATCAATAAGTTGTGTCATTAATGCCATGTACCCAAGTCTCTCTAGTGGTTTACTTCGTCTGAAAGTTCTCTCTGGAAGCCCTGGGAGTCTAGAATCACTGACTATGGACTTATACTACTTAGGTCATGGCCTAGTTTCCTGCTCATGTGGAACTGCATCACGCTCCTCATCTTCCTCATCATTTGACTCATGATGATCCTTTCCAACAATCTCCCTCTGAACCCCTATACTTGATCTTGTACCTTGTGTCTGTTGCTATGATCCTGTGCTCTGACCCTGTGCCTCCTCTGTCTTGACCCCTGAGTCCTGTCCCTGCTAGTCCTCTGAATGTGCTAGAAAATCTCTCGACCTACTCAATGCACGCTCCTCCTTGAACTGTACATCCCTACACACAAAGATCTTTCTGCGTGATGACATGAAGATCCTGTAGGCGTTGGAAGCCTCGCTATAACCAACCAAAATCCCCTTTTTTGCAGTGGTGTCCAACTTTTTCCTCTTCTCTGAGGGGACATGATAGTAACATATGCTGCCCCAAATGCAAAAATGACTCACATCCGACATGGTACATGGAAATACCTCCTCAGGTGTCAACTTCCCCAAAACTAGCCTCTGCCCACAAAAATAGTGGCAGACACTAATCATGTATCATCGCTCATGCTCCTCGACTATGGTCCCTTTCTTCCTCTCGACCACTCCATTCTACTAAGGATTGTAAGGAACAGTGAGTTCCTTCTTGATCCCTGCTATTGCGCAATAATCCACAAACTCATTGGAGGTGTACTCACCCCCATTGTCGAATCTCAACACCCAAATCATCCTGCCAGTCTGGTTCTCAACCAGAGCTTTGAACTCCTAAAATCTGTTGAAGGCTTCAGCTTTAGCCTTCAGGAAGTATATCCAGGTCTTCTTGGAGTAGTCATCAATAAATAGAACAAAGTATTTGATGCCACTCACTGACTCCACGCTCATGGGACCACATACATCAGAATGTATCAAACCCAATACCACTTACAAGGGCACAATGTCAACCACCAAGGTGAAACAGGGAAAAGAGCATAAATTCCAAGCCAACGCCACATAATCAAAGCAAAATTTAAATGAAACAGACTTAAATGGTTCAAATATTGAAATGACACTCGCCCAAATACTTGGCTTGCACCTCATGGAGCAAGACCCAATGTCTTCCAGAAGCAAGTTGGAGTGGCAGATACCATCATGATGAATCTGAGATGTGTGGTGGTGAGGTGAGCCTCTATCTGTGCAAGTGGGTGCTATCATCCATATGGCTCTCGGTTCTCGATGTCTACAACCTGAGGGCTTCGAGACATCATCTCCTTAGTTATCCTTAGTAAATGGGGATAACACCTGGCTCCTACTTGGGGACATGTATTCGCCGTAGAGTGCATGAGAGCCACAACATCTCATGGTTAGACCTGTTCCTACACTGAAACATACAAATGTAAAATCTAGGGTGGTTCTATCACCCTTCATCCATATATATCAAAATCAAATCTCAAAAATGACAACTAATCTTGGAAAATAAAATTGCATTTTAAAAAAAAATTCTAAACTAAATATGTAATATGATGAAAGCGATATGCAAGTAGAGAAAAATGAAAATGAAAATGAAATGCAATTAAATTATTATGAGCAATCAAGATGCAAATGCAAGAAAGAAAGAGGAACTACCTACTTAGCCAAGGCCTGGGCCCTAAATAAGTCAAATACGTTGAATGTAGGGTCGGAGAAGAGACCCATCCACCGGTAATGGCGACTTTCTCCCATCCAAGGCTGTCAAGTAGTATTTCTCTTTCTCAGACTTCTTCTTGATAATCTAAGGGCCAAGCCAAGAGCTGTTATCCTTCTCATTGTGTTTAGGCTTGCCCTTCCTCTTATCCCACATGAATTCAAGACTTCCTTCACTGTAGTTGATGTAAGGTATATCTTCAATTTAATGATACGAAGGATGTTTTGTGTTGACTACATTTTTAATGGATTACTCACGTTTTTTGTTCTCTTTATCTTCTTTCTTTAATATTTGGATGGAGCCTAGTTCTTTCCCTTGGAAGTAGCATATCTATGCAATCTTCTTGTGCAAAAGGTAGGTCCCATGGATCGTACTTTATGATGTACGGAGGTACACAAAATCACACTTACTATTGTAATCAAGACTGTTGGGATCCATTACATGTCTTTAAGCCCTTTCTCGACTATATAGAATCTCAAAAGTACCATCCCCCATGGGGATATTGGCATGGGTGAGATCCATACTGAGCAAACCCCCAAGATATGCGAACCAACTTCTTGATAGAAGCATTCCCCAAGCATCTGGGACATCAATCACCACTATGTTCATAATGAGGTTGTTATGAGGAAAGTCAATCAGATAAACTTCAACATCTTCACAAAGCCCGTAAATTTTGACCTTCTTCTAATCAATACCATCGACATTTCCATAAGGTCGAGTTGTCTTCAGATCGAGTTGTTCCATGAATTACAAAGACATCACATTTGCTGAGGCTCCAGAGTCTAACATACATTTGTTGAAACACAGACCATTTATCCCCAAAGAAAGATAGAAGGGAGGGTTACGATCCTTCTGCCAATTAAGATACATAGTATTCAAGACTATTGGAGGGTCCTCCTTTTCGGCTGGTACTTTCAATAACCTCAAGACTTATTTTCTCATAGATGGGATTTTTTACATCTCCGTCACAAGGATTTTGCACATCTCCGTTCCTGAGTAATATCTTCTTCTTGGATGTTGCAAATCATGTCCATGAAGTTTATACCATTAGAGGATTCTTCATCATGTCGGGGACACTCATCCTCCCGATCAGGTTCTTGGCAAGGAGAACACCATGGTGTTTCTTCTGTGTTAACCATTCTAACCGGGTTCAATGTGTTATCTTTTGCTTCTTGTTGACGTTTCGGCTTCCAACCTGTGGCATCCCACTGTTGTCTAGTAAACTGAGGTCTGAAGGCAGACTGATTTCTTTTTACAATGGTTAATCGGCCCATGATGTGATTGTGAGCTTGAACAAACCGAGTACTTATCTGGTCTATCTTTCGAGTCAAGAGAGCAATTGGATCTGGTGTATTGCTACTAAAAACTTTGATCTTTTCTTCTTTCTTGACACAAGGATACTGAAAAGGGTCAACCTTTGAATCAAGAAGGTTCTCTTCAATCTCTGTGCTATACTCTTTGGCTGTGCCAAACTGGTGGGATTCTTATCCTTCAAGATGAAACAAAATTACCCATCAAAAGCATTCATATAAAGGATACGAACACCTACATCTAGAGGACGTAGATTCGTCGAGATTTGGCTATACAATCTATCGAACCTGTTGTCAAATTCACTAACCGTCTCATTCTCTTTCCTTTTCATATGATTCAACTAAGCTACAAGCATTCCATTTTCCTTCTTTGTTGTCCATCTGTTCTTGAACAACTTAGCGAAATATTCATAAGATGATACGTAGTTATCAGGAAGGCCCCTGAACTATCTTTGGGCATCTTCGGTCAGTGATGAGGCCAACAATCTCATTGCTACGTCTTCATGTTCTACTTCTGCACTTTGCATATCTCAATCCATGGCATAGAGATGATCGTCAATCGTGATCACATTATTCCCCAGGAACTTTGGCAACCATTTGTGAGACTCTTTTGGCATGGTATTTGGATATCCGAAGATGGTGGCCATGTTCAAGGGTTTGTAGAGGTCCTTTGCCCAAAGGTGAGCCATTATAGCAAGGGGAAAGGTACCTTGGCAAAGGATTTTGACAACAGGAGATTTGAGAGGAGGCCTTCTTTGGTAAACCTTAGAAGGCTTGAATCTCCTCGGGGGAAAAGTCTTAAGGGAAGGTGGATTCTAGGATGGTGGAGTCGCCAGATGAGTTTCAAGAAGATCTCATCAAGGGTGGAAGAGGAACGTCCTTCAAGTGGAGTCGTGAGGTGAGCTAGAGATAATGACTTTGGGATGAAAGCCTACCAAAGTGTTGTTAGGGCATAAGGAGAATTCAAAATCCTCCCCGACAATGATGTCAAAATGTTATCGCACAAACTGTAGGTTGCGTAAAGCCCAACCCAATCCACGAGATGGTGATAACTGTGGGAGATTCTACCCACTGTCACGTTAGATAAACCCTCCTCTCACTTTAGTGAAGGATAAATCCAACACAAGGGGGGAATCCCGGGCGACCCTAGGGGGAAATGAGATGGAAAGTGAGGTTATGGAAGTGAAGCCCCTATAGGTCAAGTTGTAGAGAGGTGGAAGGTTTGAGATGAAGTCTTGTTGATGAAGGAAGGTTGTCAAGAAGTAGAGTACCTGCAGAAGATGGCTGTACCTGCCAGAGACACAAGAAGAGACAAGTATGCAAGACTAAAAAATTAAGTGGACAAGCAAGTTAGGCTTGCTGTTCCAAACTACCGTAGTAAACAAGAATATATATCAACAAAGAACAAAGCTAATTACTGCAGATATAACCACTCGAAGTATCAAAGATTTATTGAGAAATGAAACATAAAACAAGTAGATTAGTTCCCTGTTATCACACAATCTGTACTTGCCCAAAGCCCAAGGCAAGTTGATGTAAGATTGGCGTAACAGGGGGTGACCTATCACTGTCACCTCAATAGGAAACCTCTTTCTATTTAGGAGTATGCCAAGATTACCCCAAGGGAGATGTCCCCAGTGACCCAAAGCGTTGATGACTAAGGCAAGAATGCAATAAAATCCCCCTCTCACTGGTCACTCAATTTAGAAGGTTATGGCCCTGAAGGGATGAAGCAAATGGTAAAATGAGGTGTACCTGCCTAGAACAAGACAACAAGAAAATATAGCAGCTTGTAGGTACAAAGATATGATGTTAGTGCTTCTTAAGACCATAAACCTTCAAAAAGTAAGCTAACTGATATGAATTTGCAGCAATGCAACAGTTTATAACAACAATTAATATTTTATAACAACCACAAGAATTATGCCTTAAAACTGTTTGAAAAATACAAGAAAGAATAGTCTTTACCTAGCAAAATGATAATAAGTTGTCACATGCAGATTTGTCAATGTCTAGCTAGCATAATAAGTCACTTTTGCAGAGAATTTGCTGCAGTTAGATGGCTGTAGCAATCTTTTGCAACCACTAATTCTAGTGGTCAAAAGTTCAAGAAAACATCATGCAAACTCAACATTTATCCACTAGATTGATTGACAATTGTCACAAGTGATTTCCGAATGAGCTAGGTACGAGTTATGTAGGTGGATGCAACAATTTAGCATGAATTAGTATGGCTGTAGCAATGATTTGCAACATCAACAAGTATATTAGTGATCTAGGCTAAGTCAGGGTTAATTATAGTTAGTAAAAGCTGAGGAGAAGAGTGTTTGAGTGTTTGATCAATCCTTCAATAAGAGAGAAGTTAGAACTAGTGCCTTATAGGGCTTATGGAGTCAAGTGGAGATTTCTTCTAAGGCTGCAAATCAATTTTGATAGTGCACAGAAGTCCAATATGAATGCATAGGAGAAGTAGTAACTTAAGTCCCCCTATGCTTTTTTCTCAACAAAACAAGATACTAGGTTGTAGGCAATTCTAGGCCCCCACACCTTGCTCTCCTTAGGCTTCTTATGGGATAATAACTCAAGCAAAGATAACTAGGTCAAAACCTTTAGTGCTAGCAAATTAGGGCTCTAGGGTTTTACTAGTTACTAGATCAAATCAATGAAAAACTTTGGCAAATAAAAAGTAAGAAAGTAGCAAATTAAGTTCCTTTCTTCAAGCATTAAGTATACCACACAATATCGTAATATTGTATGAGCAAATAAAACCATACATAAACCATTCCATAAATGACAAAGAATGCATATTTTACCTACTTGCACCAAGAATAATCATGAAAATACCATGCAAGATCACCATAAAATCTTCCAAGATTGATCCACTCGCAAAAAATCAGCCTTATACAAGAGTGTGCCTCACAATTTCAGCCAATAGCCATGCTAGGGCGCAAATTTCAGACCTCTCCTCTTGTGTGAGGAGTTGTGATGATAAAAATGAATGTACTTTATGTTTATTTATACAAAAATAGTGACCTTTAATTAATTTCAGGTCAAATAAAGGCCGACCTGGCCAATTTACAAATAAATTCAATTCAGACATAAATAAAATTAATTAGCACCTAAAACAACTTCCAAGGGTGACATCATGCCCTTCTAGGGTGACGTTTTGTCCCCAAGGTGGAACATTGGGCTCAAGATGCAGAACGTTTGGCCTCCAAAGGCCCTGAATGATGCCCACATGTGCCAACTAGCTCGTAACTTCCCTCAAAATGCAAACCCTAGCTTTGGATGATGTCCAGGGTCATGATGGTGACGTGATGGACTCTCCAAGGTCATTCAGGTTGAAGAGCAATATCCCCCTGGTTCTAGGTCTGCTAGAGTGTCTCAAGGGCAACATCTTTCTTTCTTCCCGGTGCAAGTCTCTGATGTCTCTCCGCCCCTGGCTGGGGTCACAACATCCATCTGTGGGCTTTAACCTTATGGAGGTCTGAGCTAACCAATGCCGAAATGCGTGATCGAAGAGTCTTCCATGAGTGCTTCCCTTGGAGCCTCTTGCTCCTCTCGGTCCTCATCCATGTGAGACTCCCTTGATCTTTTGAAGGCTTCATCTTCATCAAATGTTACATCTCGGCTGATCTCAATCTGTCTCTGCCTGGGAATGTATATTATGTAAGCCTTCGAAGTCTCACTGTATCCAATGAAAGTGCCCTTCTTTCCTGAAGGTTCTAGCTTCATTCTCTTTTCATTTGGAACATGTGTAAACACTGGACAACCAAAAATACTTAAGTGACTGATTTCTGGTTTCTTTCCAGTGAACACCTCTTCACATGTCTTGTTCCCCAATATCTTGTGAGGACTTCTATTCTAAACATACACAACTATACTGGATGCTTCTACCCATAAGTGCATGAGTAGGTGTTGGTCATGGATCATCGCTTTCGTTGCTTCTACAATGGATCTGTTCTTTCTTTCTGCAACCCCATTCTCCTTGGGGTTGTAGGGAGTTATTAGCTTGGGTGCAGTCTGCCTATAGCTTGTTGAACTTGGGAAATTTTCTTTTGGTGCAAATCTCTTGAAAAAATGGATCTCAAGAGGAGGGAAATCAATTGAGTGTAGTAGGCAAGAGTTCAACGTCTTCTACTTGATCCCCAATGGCTGCTAACTGGTCCTTGATCTACGAGATCCTCATTAAATAGTTGCCTGTTGTTTCTAACTTGTTCATTGTCACATTTTTGAGTTGATGCCTTAGAGTAAGCTTTCGACTAGTATTCTTACTTTCATAAATTCTGGTTAGGGCATCAAACATTTCCTTCGATGTCTTCATTTCTGATACATTAGGTATCAGATGATCCTTTATTGAGTCTGTCAAGATCCTCTTGGCCTTGACCTCATTCTTCCTGAACATTGCTATGGCGTCTTCTTTTTTTGGTTCTAGAAGCATCTGCTTGATATGATCCAATAACTCATTCTCTTCTAGAATGAGGAGAACTCTGTGCTTCCATAATTTGAAGTTATCTGCTCCATCCAATCCATCTTCAACTCTCATGCTGATTGACATTTTTGCTCGTAGAAACCCTAGCTTTGAAAAACTTTTATTTTTCAAACTTCACCAAACTACACACTAAGGGCTGCAGGGGCTTCCCTAGGGTAGGGTGTTGATACCATGTTAGATTTTATTTATTTACAGAGCATTAGAGTTATCGGTGTTCTTTTACTTCGTTACCATTAACTTATATATATATCATGTACTGAGAAATAACAACATAAACAAGAGACAAAAGAACACAAGAGATTTATCCTTGGAAAACCCCAAATGGGGGAAAACCCAACAACCTTTCTTAGATGGATTCCTTTCACAAAGCAAGTCCAATCATGAACCAATAGATAAAACCTAGCACAAAGGATAGCTAAAGTTACAACCAGAAAGACCACCCCAGCAACGACGACACAATACCAAGGTTCTACACATTTTCCAAGAGTAGCGCACAAGAGAGAAATACCAGAAAGACTGAACAAGAAGAATTTGTCACTACAGCTGCTGCGTCACCCTTCCTCAAACTTGCGCCTTCCTTCTGTGTAGATGAGAGAGTGTGAGTGAGTGTGTCCAAATGAGCTAAGGCACCTCCTATTTATAGTCTTCCTATCCTCTTTACTGGGCCGACTTCTCTTTTGGTAATGTGTCACTTTGTTCTTTTTTCTTTTGGGCTGACTTCTCTTCTAGGGTATTTCTACATCTGCTCAATGGTTCTCTTGCTTCCAGAATCTTATTCTTGTCTAAGATAGGTCATATAGGAGGGAAAGTACCTCTCTCAGCTACCAAAACATCAACACCTTGCTCCTCATTAACAATCTCTATGTGAGATTCTCTAGATGTCCTAGAAGCTATCTCTTCATTAAAGGTAACATCACGATGGACTTCGATCTGATGTTGTCTTAGAATATAGATTCTATAGGATTTTAAAGTTTCACTATATCCAACAAAGGCGCCCTCCTTTCTGGAGGGTTCTAGCTTCGTCTTCTTCTCCTTGGGTACATGAATGCGTACTGGACAGCCAAAGATCCTTAGATGGCTGATCTTTGGCTTCACTCCCATGAATGCCTCCTCGGGAGTCTTATCTTCCAATATAAGACGAGGACTTCTGTTTTGAATATAGATTGTTGTGTTGGATGCTTCCGCCCATAAGAACATGGGTAGATTTTGATCATGAATCATCGCCTTGACTGCCTCCACGATAGACCTATTCTTCCTTTTTGCAACACCATTTTGTTGGGGGTTGTAAGGAACTATCAACTCCCTCTTGATCCCTTTTTTCTTGCAGAAATTGTTGAAGTCTTTGGAAGTATATTCTCCTCCATTATCTGCTTTTAAAACCTTGATCTTCTTCCCCGTCAAGTTCTCTACTTGAGCCTTGAACTCATGGAACCTGCTAAATACTTCATCCTTAGTCTTTATGAAGTAGATCTATGTCTTCCGGGAGAAATCATCAATGAATGTTGCATAGTACAAGAAGCCTACCAAATATGATATTATACTCTTGACTGCCATTATGCACATGTACGAGTGGTTCTTGGTCGTATCTACACTACACATGGGATGTCCGATTTATCAAAAGTACCATTGGGGTCAAATAGGGGTGCCCCCTGTCCGCCACCTTTTTGGTATCTACATAGATGAGCTTGAGTCCTTTCTTCATGATCATATCTAGGATCGTGATGGGTGCCACCTCCACCATGTCTTGATTTCTATCCTACTCTTTCTGACGATGTGGTACTCTTGGCCTCATTTCTCGGGGGGCTATAAAGATAACTAGATGCTTTGGCACTTTTTTTTTTTTATCTTCGATAATTGATGGTCATCTGGGTAAAACCAAGGTGATGATGTTCAATGGGTCGAAGAAGGCTTTATTAGATCACCATTTCCATTTTAGAGGAGAGGAGATTCAGGTCATCAACAATGATACTTATTTAGGGGTACAATTCTTAGGGCCTCACTACAATCTTTGACATGCTCTTTAGCCTTGTGCCAAGAAAGGTTATGGATTCTTAGCCACTCTTGAGAGATAGTGTTTCTGACACCTTTTTCAGGACATTGCGACCAAGATGTCTCTTATGGATTCCCTTATCCTTCCTATAATTCTTTATGGCTCAGAGGTTTGGGGGCCTTGTTTACTAGAGGTCAATTGGGCTAGCCCTATTCGGCCTCTCCTAGACATTACAGGTTATCATTGGTTTTTATTATGCAGATAGGAAACAAGGTGCTCTAGTGTTGTTAGAGGTTCCTATGGAGTAGCTTGTTTAACTAAGGGCTCACTTAAGAGCAGAGTTTCTATGGTAGCCTCAGATGAGTTGGCCATATTTATGTGGATTTAGGTCAGTGGTGTATCCCCTCTATCCAAAGATGTCTACATCGTTGTTTGCTACTTCTCGACAACCTCATCAACTTTTTCCATTCATGATGATCTTGAGGGAGACCCCTACGCAAATTTATATACCGACATCACTCAGTATTCAAAAATTGGGGAGGTCATCCTCCTAGGAAACTTCAATGCCCCTAGTGGAGCTTTGTAGATTCCTCTCCATGACCGGTCTGATGTTTCTTTTATTACTCAGGAGATGGATATTGAGACAGTGGGACATCATAGATTATCATAGGATGCTTTAGGTAACAGGTCTCGTTAAAACATATGGCAGGCACCCTTTAAAACTAGGGGAATCTCATGAGTAGAACTTCTAATGCTTGAACGACCTGCCCTGTTTCTCAGGTTCCAGTCACTTCACATGCTTCCCACATAGAAGAGGAGCCAGTGTAGTTGAGTGTTATGACTAGTATGTATTATCACAGATGTTGTAGGTTGGGAAAAGACCAACCCAAGCACCAAGTGGTGACAATGTGAGGGACACTACCCAATGTCACCTCAATATAGGTCCTGTGCTTCAAGGGTGACTAGGTCACTCTAGGGTGGCGATCCCAGTGACCCTAGGGGGAACGAGGTGTGAAAATGGAAGTGGAAAGAGTGAGGCCCCTAAAGGTCAATGTTCTAGATGGAAAGTGGAAGTTTAAGATGAGTCTTGAGTGATTTTATAAGAAAATAATTTTATAAGCTTGATAATTATGGTGGAAACTAGGATAGGGTTTTATATCCTTATACTCCCTATCTAGCTTTAGTCAAAAACAACCTTAACTTGAATTACTGATGATAATAACAAATTAAAGAACCATACCAATGCAAGAAAATCCTTTAACATGCCAATGTAAACCACCACAATAAGCTAGAAGTGATCTCCAAGAGATAACGCATCATCATCATCATTAACCATAACCAAAAGTCATTATTTCATAACACAAGAGGAAAAATGCTCCAAGTGTAGTGAAAATTTCAATCCAAGTACTTCTCACAAGAAGGAGAATTATGATCAAATGAGATCTTATGATCTCTTATTTATACAAAATGTCACTAAGATATTTTGTCCACATAAGATAGGGTAAAACACAAGACTAGGGGTAAACAACCCTAATCTTGCCCCTTTTACAAAACAATATTAAACAATTCACTTAAATTCTACTTTTACACAAAGGAAACCCTAAAATGATGATGATGTATCGCTTTTAGGGGACGTATTAGCTCTTTGACCAAGTCATTGGAGTTGTGGTAGCATGGCTAGGATTCCAAAGGCCACTTGTCTTCAATCCACGTCCTCTTCCTCATGATCAAAACCTTCTTTCACCAAGACGCCCACTTGTCCATGTCTCACCACCAAACTCTAGCACCCAAGGATGACATCAAGCCTAAAAAGGTGACATTTTGCCTTTCCTAGGTAAATCATTTGGCATGTGAGGGTTGGGTTCGGTCTTCCACACCATCTTCTAGGTCTCGAAAACTTTGTCCATGTGATTCAGCATGTGGACCCATGGCATCCAACCTGTGGGCTTGCAACCTAAAGGGAGCCTAAGCTAGGCTTGTGCCTCTAAAACTTTCCACAAACTAGGTCCTGCAAAGACAATTAAGCACGCCCTCCCAGGATCTCAAGTCATAGCATCATGATTAGTAAATCAAATGAATAAATAAACCACCTATGCATGTGCATCAAAGATTACACTGCCAAACAATTAAGTGCTCAAAGACATTATGCGACTTGCCAAGCTTGGATATGGGAGGATTGGAGGGTTGACGAGGTGTCCTATTGGGTAGATCTTTCCCTAGGTCCAATGTTTTAAAAACCATTGAACCGAAACCGAAACCGGCCGATTTGACCGGTTTGATGATCGACTGGTTCAAACCGATCAATAAACCGAACCGGTCGACTGGTTTATGACCAAATTGGCCGGTTTGGTCCCAGAAACCGAAAACCCTCTAAAACCTCCTAAAACCTAAAACCTAAGTACATGGCTCATGTTTTCTCATGCAAGTTGGAGTTGTAAGGTGTTCTGGTGTGCAACTGAGGGTTATTTTTCCTTATTAATGCTATTTAAAGAGGTCCCCACCCCCTCCATTTCACCCACCCTAGTAATTAATGGTAATGTTAAATTCTTAAAGTAAAAGGATGAAAATAATTTTTTTAACATTACCATTAATTATTTCAGGATGTTTGAGAGTGGTTCCAACTCATTGGACTTCATATGGAGAAAGTAGAATTTTAGGTCCCATTCAAAATTCAGCAGACTTAACAGTTTTCAAGATTTCAAGATTGGGAAGATTGCAATGTTTCCACTGGATTATATCATGTATGAGGGTATGGAACTGACATTTAATCAAGATAACCAAGCTCTTTATGTACCTCGATGTTGGTGGCATTGATTGTTGAACTCGTTTGTCACGACCCCAGTAAAAATGTACCCTTCACTCAAGTATAAAATCTTCTATTGAACTCTTCCCTTTGTAGTTCGTTGTCATGTCCGGTGACTTAGTAGTGTATGTGCACACCAACATCCATCTTATATACAAGCACAAAGAAGAGTGGTTGAAGGGAAAGAAAAAGATGTGGGATGTGTTTTCTGATGATAAGGGTTTGAACAACAGTGTTGAGTTGGCATTAGCCAACTTGGATCTTAATGAACTAGTGCTAGAGCTGGTCACTTTTGATGATGGTGATCCTCTTGAGGGGTCATCCTCCAGAGTCCACATCAACAAATGCACGGATTGCATTGGATATAAGGGAGGAGGATGGAGGAGAG
>CBVK0100099062.1:16745-28422 GCA_900067695.1 Picea abies
ATGCCAATCTTGATGATTATGACATGGAGGACTACTGACAGTCACGACTCATGAGCTATGAGATTCTTCCATCTACGGTTCTAGTATCTACCCTATGACTATTTTGTATTTTTCATTGGCATTCCCACCTATAGTATCAGTGACTCTAACTTAGTATGTTATTTGATGTTGTAGAGGCCATTTAGAGTCTCATTGATTATGTATTTATGTTCCAATCTCTAGATATGCACTGCACTTGGTGTCATTTTGATATATTCATGAGCATACTTTAGATATGTTGTCTCTAATTGTCTCTAATGCTTTGGAAACATGATTTAAAATCTTAAAAATATATATTTTTTCGTTAAAATTTAAATATTTTATGTATTTTTAAAAAAACCGGTTCATTGAAACCGGTTCGACTAGTTCATTACCGGTTCCGGTTCCGGTTCAGGTTGGACCCTCGACCGGTTCCAGTACCAGTTTCAGTTTTTAAAACATTGCCTAGGTCAAGGAGTGTTTCCAAGAGATCCCTCTCCAAGCTGTGTAAAGTGGGTGAAGTGGTTAAGGGTGGGGTTCATGACATACAAGGGGTTGTAGTGTCTCATTCATAGGTGTCTTTGTAGAGGGTGTGTGGCACCTTCGTTTGCAATGCAATTTTTCCAAGCCGATTGTTTTTCCATTCTTTGTTTCTTTCATATTTTAAGGACAAGTTAAAAGCCATTGTCTTGGTGTGGTGTCCAAACAATGACAGTGTCACTCACAAACACCTAGTGGAAATGAGAAGTCTGGCTCGTGATGAGACCCCCTTTCTCTCAGCCATGCAGCTGAGAGCCATTACCCTACCTTGGTGACCAGATGATGGTATGTAATACCACTAGATATCTATGAACATGATATGCCAACTCGTGATGAGACCTCCTATCCTTCAACTAACCCTTTAAACATTCTTAATCATTATTCTTGTGGGTCCCCTTTTTCTTACAGATAAGCGTTTCATTGCTTTCTAGGGGGGATCCTTGGATGAAGTATTTGGAATGTTTATATAAAGGTTTTTAAATTTTTCCCAACATCAATCCCTCTGGGACTTGAACCCCTTCTTCCCATAGAATGAGGGACAACCCCTTCTTGGGTCAATGGGGGAAATAGTGATGGAAAGTGGTAGGTATGGTTGGGAACGGTACGATGGCTCTTCAAGGGAGTTCCTGGTAGCAAACCCATTCCCAAGGAAGACCACTTACTAGGGAATAATGTCAACCACCAAGGTGAAACAGGGCAAAAGACATAATGTCCAACCATATGTCATGAAATCTAAAACAATCTAAGATACAACATACTTAAATGCCTCAAATATTGAAATGACATTGACCATAATACTTGACTTGTACCTCATGGAGCAAGGCCCATTGCCTCTTGGAAGCCAACTGATGTGGTGGATGCCCTCTGAAAGTCTACGACCTCTATGGTGGGGAGAAGGGTCTCCATCTGCACAAAAGGATAATGTTAGTCATGTAGTCTCTCGACCCTCCATATCTACAACTTGAGGACCTCAAGACATAATCTCCTTAGTTATCCACAAAATGGAGATAACAGTTTGGACCTACTTCCTTGGGTGTGCCACTTCTCCATAACCTCCACCCCCTTAGTGGATCACTCTCTCCTTTCCTTCTTCCCCCAGGTTAATCCTCTCTCTCCCTTGATTCCACCTCACCTGGGCCCACCCTAGACCACTTTTCTTTTCGACAAGGGAGACCCTAACATCTTTTCATCCCACCTTCTCTAGTTGCTTCCTCCTTAATCCCTATTCTCATCTCTCAAATCTACATCTGCTAAATATTATCGTCTTTGATTTTCTATTTGGGAATCCATGCTCAAAACCTACCCCACATCAACCCACCCACCTCTTGCCCCCCAAAAATTGGATCATGCCCCATGAATTGATTGTATGATGTATACTGCAAAGCTCTCCATTGCCAACTTAGACATGGCTTCTCCCATGATCATCGTTTTTATCTTGGCCTTAAAGCTTCCTACCACTGCCTCCTTTGCCACAAAAAACACCTCTTCATCTCACAGAGGAGACATGAATTGTGTGCTTCCCTTCTCTATACTCTTTAAAACTTTTGGTGCACCATCTTTCCCTGCCACTCCCCTCCTACTAGCTCTCGATCCAGATTCCTTATTCTCCCATACCTCCACTCTATATGATGTCCTTGTATAGGTCCCAATTCAGGTTACCTCTCCTCACCTTTCTTGCTATATATTTTCATATCAGCATATCCGAGAGGCTGTTTGGGAGATGAGTACCAACAAAGCGGCATATGAGGAAGGATTCCAAGAAAAGTTTTTTAAGCATGGTCTTCATGCCCTTGGCTGCCATGGATTCCTATATACTTCATACTCTTCATATAGTTTGAAAGCTAGGTCCCTTTCTTCTAGTTCTGGAACAATGGCAGCACTGTGCTCTTTACAAATATTCAGACTTGTAATATCATCATCTGGGATGGTTTTTTAAGTGCTGGTCTTTGGGGCAGTGAATTCATGACAATCTGGAAAGTCAACTGAAAGGTGGTTTTCATCATAACCGTCTTTGTCATCAAATTCCCCAAGCATGATGCTATATTGTTCTTCTGAGACTGCAGTTCTTTTTTCAATGGTGCCAACATTTCCACCCTCTACAAGTTTTGGACTGAAATTTTTTTCATGAGAGCAGTAGCATTACAAACTGAAGCATTAGCACTTTAATTTCCATGATTGTCCTCTTCATGGCCTGCAATGCCAAACTCTTTAATCTCTTCACGAATCTGCTCTCTTTCTTTTCCTTTGGGATAGCATAAATAATGCTACATGCTCCTTGAAGCACAACATGGATCTCTTCTTCCGATTTTTCAGCATTATCATTTACCTTGCCCTTGACAGAAAACTCATCATCATGGTTTTGTATAATGATTTTGTCATGGGTTTGATAAATCTGTTCCCTTTGGTCAGTAGATTCTTTGACAATAGCAACGTCATCCTTCAAAACAATGTCTTTGTTGCCTTATAAAAAAATCATGTAGATCCTCCTCCTCTAGGGCTGCCAACAAATGCTGGTATGTGTCCTCAAAACTTTGGAATTTTGGAGCATAATGCTTGAGAATTTCCTCCTCAAAAAATTTGAGAGAAGGGATACTCTTCGGGCTACAAGAATACTTGATCCATTCCCATTCCTTCTGTCCCAATGAGAAAAGGAATGCTCTCACCAAGAGGTCTTCATGTCTTTCTTCAAAAGTAGATGCATATCTCAAAAGTGACAAGATATGTGGGACAACACAAGAAGGATCGCCATTGAACTTTGGGAGATTCTCGGCATGCTTTGGGGGAAACTTGTTTGGGTACCCTGGAACATCTTTGATATCCAGAGCATGATACATTCCATGCAACATCCAAGAAGCAATTCTTCATTAAATGAAAGTTCAATCACAAATGAAATCTTCATACCTTATCACAATGGAGGTGAGCTGCAAATGCCTTCATAATGATGCTTGTCCCACCTTACAACCATCAAGTCTTCAAAAATCTGAAAAGAACATATTCTTCGTTCTTCCAATGGAGTCACCAGGAAAAATCTTCAAAGTTGAAAACACCTCTGATGTTGTCTTGTGGGAAAATTGGACTTTGTCTCTGACAACAACGCCAAAATGTTATCGCACAAACTTGCACTTGTAGAGCCAAAGTCCCAATGCTCAAGTGCAATCTTGCGTAATTGAGAGGGAAGAGCCATTGTCACCTCAGCAATCCCTCTTTTTCTTTGAGCCAACTAGCTTTACGGTTGCAATTGTTGTGGTTGAGAAAAAAGTGGAGAGTGAAGCTAAATCAATGAAGGTTTGAAATTTTGAATAACTTCGGAGTATGAAAGTAAGTAATAGGAAGTCTGGAGAACAATGTCTTTTCATCAGGAAAATGGAGTCAATGGTATGACAACTCTAATGGAGGATAAATGATAGGAAGAAAAGTAAACTTGAACCCTGGACTTAAATCCTTATAATTCCAAGCCGTCCCCTTTCTCCTAGTTGCCTTGCTTAGCCAATTAATGAGAAACTAGCCTTCAAACCCTAGGGGGATAGACCATCTTAACCCCCAGTTTTGAAACCTTAGCCAAGGATGTTTTCAATGGGATAGACCCTCCTAACCCTTGAATCCACCCTTGAATGACTTATCCTTACAAGTGAAATTGGTTTTAGGGAGGGGATAGACACTCCTATCCCTCCTAGGGTTTTCCAAGCAATAATAATGAATTCAACCTACAGAATGACCCCTTCAATAAGAAAATCAACAAAATTCACCATTCAAGAATAATCCTATGTCACAAACGATCCTCAACATATGAAAATAAATCATCTCCAAAATTTATCCATGAGAAGAAATCCTAATTCCTCCATACAAAACACCAATCCAAGAAAAATGGTCCAAGGAAATTTCAGAAATTTTAGACCTCTTAAGGGAAAATCCCTCAAGAAGTGATGATCCAAAATGAGTGAAGGGCCTCTCTATTTATAGGGAAGGGATCAACTTCGTCTTACAATAAAATAATAATTTTTAACCTAAATTTCCACTAATTTAGCCTAAGGAGGGGATAAAACCCTCTTCACAATTTAATAATAAAAAACAATTCAAAATTTAGGTTTTTTCAAGCTTCACATCCAAAATTTAGGGGCATAAATCCCTCAAAAGGTGACACGTCATCGAAATTGCTCCCTTGCCTTAAGCATCTAGCCTCCAAAGGCCTTGTTGACCACCTATTCAGCTAGGGGGTCAACTCATATGCCATGAAGTATACATCACCTGATGCAGATATCTTGAAGACAATATTGGTTCTACTTGGGCATTTGATGCTCCAGCACAAAATTTTTGTAAACGAAATTTCCGCACCTCTGCATGGGTTGATAATGTAATAAGTCTGCATGGATCATAGTTAGGTCAGGTACCTTGGGATGTTTTCATTGGGAGAGTTCCTTTCACCGAGGGTTTTTTATCCTCAGGTTGTCAATTGGGCTTTCGAGCTTGATTGACTTCCCATGAGTTTTTCCCTCCACACATGCAATAATTCCTCCAAAGTGGTGAATGACGTTCTAATGGTCTCATCCTTTGGTAGCTATTGTTTAGGAATGATGTAAATGACCATGCCAGACAGTGTAGAAAGTTTTGCGGAATTTCGTCAAGTCTAGATAGGTTTTTTTTAATTAATTAAATTTTTAATAATTTAATTAATTAAATGTTTTTTGAGCAAATATTGTAAAAACTGGGTCTTTGGGCTTTTGATAGGGGTATTTGTGCTCAAAAGAAATGGAATAGCACCCCCTACACCCATAGACCAAGTTTCAGCTCAGTCGGACGAAGTTTGCTATGCTTTTGTCCACTCAGAGTCAGAGTCAGTCAAAACAACAATTTTAATTGCTAAGGTGACATTGCTAGAATGTCAAAATTATTGTAATTTTGAGTTATTGAGTAAGTGTGAAGGTGGTAAAGAGAAAGTTAGACCCTCCTAACCTACCCAAACCCAACCTAACAATTTAACAACTTAAAACACCCCTTAGCCTTACCCCCTCACCTCTTTAGCTCACGCCCTAGGGGGAAAAACGTCCCCCCTTATCCCAAACCTTAGTATTTGGCTTAGTTATGTGGTGTGGGCCCCTCCTAGGTGAGGTGCGCCCCTCCTAAACCTCAATCACACCTAAACCTAACCCACAAGACTCTAACTCTTACCCAAACCCTCACGCCCTCTCTCTTCCTCACGCCCCCATGGGGGAAACACACTCCCCTCTCACCCATAACCTTGACAACTCACCCAACTAATGATGTGGGCCCTTACCTTTGACCTAGTGTGCCCCCCCTAGCCAAATAACTAACCTATCCATGGCTCACACCATTCCAACTCATTAATCCTAGACTAAAACCCTAAGGAGGGCGCCCCTCTTCTTGAGATTGGTGCTCTTGCTTGAGATTTGACACTTGGACTTCATCCAAGTGCCTTCACTTTGCCTTTTGAGGTATAAATACAACCCTTCCTCATCCTTTTCCTCACCATTCTTTGAGCTAAAGTTATGCTACTGAATTGTTGCCTCACATCTCTTGCTCTTGCCATCTCACATTCACTCATTTCTCTTGAGATCATTGGAGCAATTAGTTGCTTCAAGGTTCTCACATCTTGGATTCAATAAGAAAAATCTTTGGAGGATTTTGGACCAATATAGATTAGTCATATTTTTCCATTGCATATGAGGTGACTTTGTTCCTTTACATTTTGTGGGTTTCTAGCTAGTATCTGGAGCAAATTAGTTTGTTTGGGTAGATCATTAGACATTAGTGTTGCCGATCTATGTATGTTGTTTAGCTAGTATTGTGAATTAGTTCATTTTGCTATTCTATATCATCATACTATGCTGTTTTGAACTCACAACTTGTTTTAGTGTGCATATTTGTCTCACAAGGGTTGGTTGGAAGAGACTTTAGAGCAGTTTCCAGCCAAAGCTTGCACAAACTCTTTACTTTTTGATTTGGATCTGATATATTGCTGTCATTTCATACCATTTTCTGTAGCTAGATTTGTCTTAGATAGGTCACTAAAATATCTACTTTAATTTGGAGATTTTATGTAAGAAATTTTTTGTGTAAAAAGAATTTTTTTTTTGACATTTTGTGTGTGTTTTGCAGCATTTCCAGCAAGCTTTTGCTTGTTGTTTTCTGCAGGTTCTTACTAGTTATAAGGGGAAACACTGCTCAAATCCATCCACAAGACTTCCCCAAGAACCCTTCTTGGTTGGGTAACTATTTCCTAACCTTTCTTCTTGTAAATTTAAGTTTTCTTCTTATTTTTCATTGATTCTTTTGTGTATAATCATAAACTAACATAGTAGTTGCCTACACCTTGGGGAGAAATCCCCAATATCGTTGGGCTAGGCTAGTTTGTTTTTCTTTCAAGTTATTCATTTATTTAGTTGTTGTGTGGCCTTTTCATTTTAATAATTTGTTATTAGTTTAAACAACCCTCTTTGGCCAACAATGGTAGGCTTGCCTCCACCTTGGCCATTGTAAGTGGTTTCATTCTTTCAAGTTTTCATTTTAATAAGCTAATGTGCCTGCACCTTGGGAGAGTAATCCCCAAAATCGCTAGGCCTAAGGGAAAACTTACTTTTAATGATCTACATGCTAAATGGTTAAAATATTCTAGATAGTCATCACAACTAAGTTTATTTTCTTCAAAGTCATTTTACTTCATATGCTTATCCTCATATTGCTAAATGGTTTAATGGTTTAAGATATCTCTTAAGTGCCAAATCTATTAGTTTTCATAAATCATTTTGCCTTTTACATTTTAAAGCATATGTGATCTAATTCATGGTTTAAGATCTCACTCATTATCTTGTTAAATCTTTATGTTTCAAGCACATCTATCTTTTACATGGGTTTAACATATAACATGTGTGGATGAATGGTTAGTCTCTAAGTTTCATTATCACTTCCATAAGGCAAGTTGTTCTTGCACTTTTATCTTGCAAGTTAAATGGTGATGGGATGCTATGATGATTATCTTTGCTTAATGTTCTTTTCATTCATGTTACATTGAATTATGGGCTAATCATTCACACTCATTGCTTTAATTCTTCAAGTACATTTTCTGTCATAACTAGCAAGCTATTCTTGCTCTAATATCACACTTTAACTTCAAGTACACATGTGGAATGGTTAAATGTGAATGGTACATATCTAGCAACTTTCCATTTATGTTGTAATGTGTTAATGGTCATTTGATTTACATCTTGCAAACACATTTCCGTCCATGCGCTAAAAAGTAAAATTTAAAGTGCCTAAAACACTCCTAAAAGAAACCCAACACACCTAAAGACCCACCCAAGGGTCATAATAACACTTAGACAACTTTAGGAGCTTTATTCAGCCATCTCCGCCATCTAAAACGGGTTTGAGGAAAGCAACGGAGGGAAGTGGCGGGGGACCGTCCCGTGATCCTTAAGGGGATCCTCTTCGGGAAGTACTCTTACTATTAGGGCTGACCTGGGAAGCTAGGGTGGGCCTCGTTGCCTTACTATCTTGAGCACCCAGCAGTCATTTGGCCAAGGGAGGAGGAAGTTTAAAGCACCAACATAGTTTGGGGGGAGGGAACAATAAAATTTATCTAACTTTTAAACAACTCCTTAAACATCTAGTTGCATAGATAATCTTTGTGTGTTGGGGGACTTAGATGTATGCTTAGGAACACACATTGATGATTACTTCATGCTTTTAATTTCACATTGCAACTATATGATTTATGTCTTTCGAGTTGTTATGAGCATATGAGTTACTCATTGTATATCTTTGGTTCATTTGTTTTATGGTGTGATTCAAGAAGGGGTTGAGTATCCCACTTGGGGAGGCATCACCTTCTTGAGTCTTGAGTGCTTTTTATGGTTGCCAGTGAAAGCGGTCCAATAGAGTAAGTGCTATTGGGGCATGCTTGGGTCATGTGTTGATCTCACTTACATTTCCTTGTATCTTTGTATTCATTTGTATATTGTGTAATCATTGTATTATATTTATTCTTTTGTGAATAATTGTAATCTTTTAGTTGTGGGTAGTTTAACTTATTTCATTTGTAAACACTTTGCAATAAACCACCCTCAAACTTAGTTGACCCCATTGCCCAACCTTAGGCACTAGTCTTAGTTGACTTAGGGAAAGGGCTGATTGACATTTAGATTAAACTTGCACTTTGCATTTGCTGCCTTAGCATCTTAGGATAGTTTTCCCCCTTAGCCTCTAAACAATTAAAATTAACTCCTAGAACATAAAGTTAAATCACATCTAGTAACTAGGGACTACCCCCCTTGGCTTCCCTAGGAGTAAGCCTAGAAGGAAGAGGTTCCAGTCAAGGTGAAAGCGTGGACTGAGAACCTAGGCATTGTGCATCCAAGGACACACTAAGTGAGCCGGACTTAGCTCACGTTAGCAAGTGTGTATTAGGATGGCAACAGGCCCTTCAAAAGCTTTGCTTTCTCCCCAACGTTAACAACACAATCTTTAAATGTGGGTCCAAAGTCAAAAATCCCTTTCATTCTCGTCTCATTGCTCCTTCAAAGTGGACATACAAGCCTCCACGTTGCCACCGAATGAGTCAATTTAGTTCTCCAAAATGTGGACACAAAGGTTCCAATAATGTTAGAAGACTATCAAAAATGGAGGGGGAGGTTGACCTTGTTCTTCCTTTACAATTTGTCCCTTACACTAAGGTCAGATGAATTGAATTCACCTTCAAACGTCAATCCCAATCGAAATTTTCCATTTCAACAAATTATTTAAATGTATGGGTCGACTTCACCATGTTTATATGTTGAAATTTTAGCGTACAAGGGTCGGCCCTGTTATCGCACGATTTGTACTTGCCCAAAGCCAAAGGCAAGTGGATATTGAATTGGTGTAACAAGGAGGATGATCTATTACTATCACCTTAATAGGAAACCTCTTTCTATTTAGGAGTATATCATAGTACCCTAGGGGAGACGTCCCCAGTGACCTGGGGGTTTGAGAAGGGTAAGGTAAAAGCTATAAGAAAGTCCCACCCCTCTCACAGGTCACCCTCATCAAAAGTTCCAAAGTTTCACTGAGATGAAGCAAAAAATAAATTAGGTGTACCTGCCCAGAACAAGACAACAAATAGAAAAGAAATTCACTTTGCAAGTACCATACGATTTACAACAACCACGACAATTATGCCTCAATAATGCTTAAGAATGACAAGAAATAATAGCCTTAAGTTGACAGATTGATAATAGTTGTTAGAAGCAATTATGGTAGTGTCTAATCAGCTTTTAATCTTGCTTTTGGGATGAATTCGCTGCTGTTATAGATGGCTGTAGAAATCTTTTGCAACAACAACAAATTAGCTAGTGAGTTAGTCTAGCTTAAAGTTAGTAGAAGTTAGTAGAAGTCTTTGGTGGTCAATCAATCACTTGTGAGGAGTGGACTAGTGCTTTTTAGGGTAATGGAGTCAAGGTTAGCAGCAACAACTCTTAGAGGTAAACAACAATGATAATAGATAATCGAAGGGATGGATGAGATGATTGAGGTATTAGTAACCTAAGGCCTCAATGTCTAAAAACCCTAGAAGGAATGATTGCTAGAAAGTAAGTAACCTTAGGCCCTAGTGATTTCCTTCTTCTTTAGATTAAATTTGAAGTAAAATATATGAAGCAAATGAAATAATGCTACTAGAGTGCTACAATGATAGGGCTCTAGTGTATACTTCAAAAGAAGTGTTCTCTAGCAATATCAAGTAGGTGGAAAATTATAAGGAAAAGTATAGTAACATATGTTTTTCCCCTAGGGTTTCAAACTAGCAATTTCATAATCTTTGATATGAACAAACAAATTTACCATAACCATTCAAAATAAAATGAAGAATTGCATATTTACTTCATCAAGAATAATCTAGCAACAAACCCTAGTTGAAGACTTTCCACCATGAAAAAATGCCAAAATACACCAAGATTAGCCTCTCCAAGAAGTTGTGCACCACTTAATTTCAGCCAAAGACCCTTAAAGAGGGTTGAATTTCAGACCTCACACTTGTGTGAGTGAGAGATGATGAAAAAATGAAAGTTTATCTCTCTATTTATACAATATCAATGAGCTCTAATTAAAATTTAGGTCAGAAAAGGTCGACATGGCCAAATTACATCAAAAATCCAGTTTTTACATAAATTAAAAGAATTAAACCCTAAAATGTGCAATAAAGGTGACGTCATGCCCTCCTAGGGTGATGGTGGGCCTCATAAGCGGGATGTCAGGCTCCATGAGCAAAACATTAGGCCTTCCAAGGCCTCCAAATGACGCCACACGTGCCACCTAGCACGCAACTGCCTCCATCATGTCCATCTTGCGTTGGGTGATGTCTAGGGTCACAAGGGTGACACCATGGGCCTCCCAAGGCCAACGTTCATGGGGGAGAGCAATATCCCCCTAGGTCCAGGCCTGCCAAAGTGTCTCTGGTGGAACATCATTCTTTTTCTCTGGTGCAAGCCACTGGTGTCTCTCTGCCCTTGGCTGGGGTCACAACATCCATCTGGTGGGATTTTAGCCCCATGGAGGTTCGAGCTAATCATCTCCCCATATGTACCTGTCCATCGGGCATGGTCCTGCAACAACAAAAAGTACGCCCTCCATGGGCTCATAAGTCACAAGGATCATAGCAATGTCAAGCACATCCAATAATCAAATTACCCAAATATGTGCATCAAACCCCCTTTTACCCAAACAAATGCTCAAAGACGTTATGCAGTTAACAAGTCAAGTTTGGAGAGAGTCTCAGGATGTCCTATTGGGCTAATTCTCCTCAAGTTTGGGGTGTTTCCCAGGTGAAGACCAATCTAGCTCATGTAAGTGTGTGAAATGATGATGGGGAATGTTTGGGCAAAGGATGTAGTGATAACAAGGAAATGTAGGTCCTGCCTATGGGTGCCTTTATAGAGGGTGAGCTGCACCTTGTCATGGATGCCAATGTTTCCTAGCCAATTCAATGCCTTTTATTCTTTGTCTTATTTCTTTTTCTTTTCAAGGGAATAGTTGGGAGACACTATTCTGGCATGGTGACCAGTGGTTACAACGTTACCCATGAACATTTTACGGAAATGAAAAGGTTGGCTCATGATGAGACCCCCTTTCT